>JASCIT010000153.1:0-40450 GCA_036711955.1 Digitonthophagus gazella
TCCGTAACTGCGTAGTCTATTTGGTACCCAGTACTCCTTCTTCATCACTCCTTCGTGCAGTTGACGTTGCACTGCACGCCATTCTCCTTTTTCGCAGCCATTTTGACGAAGAACGCACGCATTCACAGTTGAAAAGAACAAAAAAGGCAGCGCATTCCTTTGTTCCAATTGTGCGGCGAAGGAGAGTGCATCCGTGGATTACGGTACATCCATGGATTACGGTACATCCTGCAAAAAAAATTATAGTGCTGCGAAAAAAGAGTAGCTAGAAGTACAGAAATGTACGACACTTGGAAGTAGAACGAACAAAATGAGAGCATTCTTATGATTACTTATGTGTACTCAAGCGACGTCAGTAGTCACTGCTCATTTTTCTCTCACGAAAATAGTACAATGCACTGTCATATTAACATATTTTGTCGAATTTAGGGCGGAGAATGGGAAAAGTGCGTATAATGTTACTTCATGCGTTATATTAGCAAGTCAATGCATTCCGAAAGTGGAAAACTTGAGGAGATTATTGATTAGCCATTATTGATTCATATTTTGTTGTGATGTCCATAACGATATTGAAGACGCTAAAAAAATCTCTGTCTTACTCGCAACACTTCGAAAGCGTGAAAAGTCAATTGAAACATGAGAAAGTGTGACGAACACTTGATGAAGTCCAACCTCGACAGTGTTACAGAAGAGAAAAAAGAAGTTGACGAAGTATTTGGTGTTGTCGATGTTGATGTCGATGTAGTCGATTTCGCATCGACGTCATGGAACGACGCTCTTCTCGGCGGCGAAGTCAATGGCTAATCTTGAGAAGATTGTCGTTTAACATGGCTATGGTAACGTGGAGACAATTTCGTGATCGAATGTAAAAATAGACATCCTTCTCTTCTTCGCCTTCTCTTTTGCAATGGACTGCAGAGATGTCTGACCCCCCCCCCCGAATCCTTTCGCAAATTTCATCAAACAAACAGCTCTCCAGCTAATAGACGATTAATATTTATCAACTTGTAATACTGAATAATTACAGTGATTATTTGAGGCGGAAAAGTCAAAGTACACTTCCTATCATTAACGTCGTCAAGGAAGTCGAAGTCATCGTCATCGATTAAGTCGTCACAGAAGCCGCAAATTTCGAATGCCACTTTCACTGTTGGTGCATGTCGATTTTCAATTGAAAGTTTGCAAAATTGGCGTTTTTTTGAGACTGTAGTAAAATAATGAGTATGTGAATTGATTTGTTTTCTTTTGGTTTCTTATGATGAAATAAATAAGTCTCGTGCACCGATTCGATGGCAGCATTGGCAGAAAAGAGACACGTCGACGGCGTCTTCTTTTCGTATCCTTTCACAAAATATACACGCCAAACATGACAACGATGCAAAATGACAAAGTTGCAAGGAAGGACGCTACCTCATCGCTGCCTTGCAATCATACTCTTTCGCTGGGCTGTCTATTCCAACTTCCCTTATATCGCTTTCAATTTTGTTGTAATCCATTTTCTAAATAGTTTCGATTTGAAACGAATAGCAAATTTGGGCATGCGCAGGTTGTTTCCCTCGGTGGGTGATGGGCTTCGTAGAGGGGGGTGAGTAAGTGCATGTATGCATGCATTACCGGCACCGTTCCATGTGCCTATAATACATAATGAGATGATTGGCATAGGTAGCGATGATGACATTAATTGCAATTCTCTTATCACTACTCCACTACCACTCGTCTTCTCACGCGTATCTGCTCACTTTATCGCCTGCACCATACGTCATTGCAATCTCGTCTCCGTCATCCGTTTGCTCTCTTCTTCAATCGACCATATTCCTCGCGTATTATCGCATTGTAGACGTTATCCGCATCTTTTCTCTTTTCATTTCGTTTGCTCACTGACGCTCTATCTTTATTCCATCCTCAACCTTTTCATTATCGATCGCCTTAATTTTACATTTATAAACACAAGAACAATTGATTTTTGCAAGTACGCAGTCGTTTTATCTGATCGTGAGAACAGAATAGAAAAATGGAAAAAGAAACTCGTTTCAAAGCACTGCGTTGAGTACGAAAAAATAGCAAATGCAATTTCAATGTGTGCATTATTATTACCATTATTATTACGGTCGTTATTATTGTTGCTTTGAACTTTGAAGAGATGAGGCACCGTCACAACGCCACAGAAGGAAAGAAAAGAAAAGATGGAACAAAGTATGAGAACATAATGAGACAAAGGAAAATAGGTGGATGGTTGCGAGGAATCAATGCTTGAAACCGAAAGGATCATCCCCACGGCATCAGATGGTTCATTCACTTTCACGGATAAATCATCAAATACGAGTGAAATATCAATCAATAAATATAGGAAAATAAGAAACTAACAGCAAATGAATCTTAAGAGAGGGAGATAAAGATAGAAAAGGGGAAAGAGCTCGGAAGCATGCCATTGCGAAAGGAAGAAAAATTGAAAAAAAAAACAAATGTGCTTATTGTTAGTATATATAAGAAAAAGGTAAAAGGCATATGAAACGGTAAAAGACACCAAAATGAACTACGAAGCAAAAGAAGGACGTGCACTTCTCTTCTCTTTAAAAACAGCTCTCTTCTTTTTTTCAAAAAGGGCGCATTTGGTATTGGCAGGTAGGCGGAAAAGGAAGCAGCGTTCGAAAGAGGCGATGAGGCTTGCGGAGGATATCCACCCGTGGAAGCAATACAATGATCGTTGGGCATACCAGCCGCCAAAAAGAATTAAGCTCTAGTTCCTAATTATTGCAGCTAAGCTTTACGCAATAATTGCTGCCAATAATCCACTTCGGCAGTCTTCCCGTCCAACATCTTTACTTTACCAATCCTCCGCACAAATGCAAATGGGAATATTGCGAAACATCGAAGAAGAGACGCCGCTGTACTCTCGCACAGCCATTTTAAAGGGTAGCTACGCAGTCTGCGTCGAGAGTTGGCGGCAATTTGGTCTGTATTATGTAAAAGTAGGGAAAAGAGGTGGAGAGAAAGGTCGTTATGCGGTCTCTGCCAGCGGCTGGACTACGTCGTTTTGTGTAGGCAGACCCTGTAAACACTCCTCTCTTCATTCAATGTCAAATGCCTCCTCTCCCCCCCCCCCCCCGCCCCCGCCTCTCAGTCTTTCAATCTTTCTCTGCTTCAAAATTAAAAATTAACCTTAAGGTTGGCTATTTTGGCTTCTTCCACTGCTTTGTCAGCAACAGCACGATTCGCCTAAAAATAAGAATTGCAAGATGGATATATCGCGATGACAACCATGTGAGCGTACCTTTTCCGCTTCCAATCGGCGATAGACGGGCTTGAAAAGAACAACGAGCAGCACAACCAACGCAGCAGAAATAATGGAAAAGGCCTGCAATTATCGTAGTAATGCATCACATTCTCTGGTTCACATCCTACCATCTCCTCCGACAATGTAATACGTTGAACTCTTAGACCAACTCACCATAACTGCCTTTGTGAAGTCCTTCGGCGCGTTATCCTTGTCGTTCTTGTCCAGTGTGCACACCTACACACGACCAATTGCGTCTTATACAATAATACGTACCACTCCGCAGAGCTGCGTTCAATCACTCGTCTAACTAATAAATCCCACAACTTTTGAAATATTGATTGTCCATCATCCAAATCCCTCCCCAATCCTTTCATTTTATGCAATTAAATGTGTGAGAGAGACAGGCTATTCTTCCAGTCGTATACATTCCCTCTTATCATACAAACAGAAGTGTTTACGACGTCTCCCCGGTCACTCACTTTTTATAACTCTGGTTGGCAGGCACCCTATCACGGTCATTACCTCTTCGAAAAAAAAATTAACCACTCTAACCGCTATCAAAGGAATCTTCACAGCTCTGCTGAATGTGAAAGTAAGAAGAGAAGCGAAGGATAGCCAACCTGAGCGCCCATCTTTTCTTCCGGAAGTTTGGCAGCAAGCACGCTCATCAGCATGATGTACACGACAGATTGTAGCTGAAACATCCATTCCTTCTTTTCCGCACTCTTTCCTTCACATGCAATTCGTTTTACTCTCCACTCTCTGCTTCCCTTCTTCTACATCTCTCTCTATCTTATTTCCAAGTTCGTTTTTCCGTCACTTCACTCACCTGTCCAGACAGAACGATGAGACCAGAAGCGGTGGCTTCAGAGACGGGATGAGTGCATTCGACTGCCAATTCCAGTCCCACGGGATAAGTCGCCAATCCGAGAACACCGAATGCGAAGCAGCACAGAGCGATGAGAACTGCACGACGCGTATTCTCACTTACATACCACATCGTCGTCATCATCATCTCTCTCTCTCTCTCTCTCTCTCTCTCTACCTTTTATATCCCAAACAATTCATTCTAATTCTCACTATTTATAATACAATTACCACTCAATCCGTCGTGCAGAGTGAGCTGCATGAAGATGAGACCGAAAACGACGGCAAGGCCAAATGCAACCTGGAAAAAATGGAGGGTACGCTGCACAGTGACAACAGAGAGAGAGAGAGAGAGAGAGAGAGAGTAGTGCCAGTTGGAGGGAGAGGTACATACTTTCATCGTCTCCTCGTACATCTTCGTCTTGTCGATGATGATGGAAGAACACGTCGCTCCCACTACTCCTCCTACAATCAACCCCTAATTGCATTACTTGCCACCACTCTGTACAATAAAGCAGTGGGAATTGTGCTCCCCCAAGATGTCCTTTTCAGCAATTCTACGCCCTTCTCTTTTCAAAGCTCTCTGCTGCTTTAACGAAAATAAAAGAATATAATTGACAAACCGATAATCATAAGAGCTGCGCACGTTCCTGCGAACGTGTTACCGTATCCGGAAGGGCACAAGAGACTCTGAACAAAATAGAATTGCATGTGCAATAGTGAGTGAAGCTGCGGGTGAGAAAGGAAGCAGCGCACGAAGAAGACACCCACCTGCATGATGGTATAGAGGCAGTTGAACATGCCGATGCCGCCGCCCATCACCAGGAAGAGAAGAAGGTACTGCAATCAAAGCTCATCCATTCATGCACACATTTAGCTATTCATTCATTCATCTGGTATTAAGTACTTATTACTCAGTCCCTTCTGTCGAAGAACCAAAAGTCGTGAAAAACGCGAGATGGAGTGCTCTCATTCCATTACAATTTACATCATAAGCTTTGTGTGAATAATAATAATAATAAAAATAAGTGGCGAGTAGTTGATGAAATGAGTTATGTACCTGAGGAGTGGTGAAGCATTGCTTCAAGCCAGGCAGGAAATCTTTTTTGCACCTGCGAAGCCGAGAAAGACGGAGGTAGCGGAGGCTCACCACTGAAAATACATATAATTCACTCATATCAATCACCTCTACTACCACAATCCATTGAAGTAATCGTACGTTTACTCTGTAGTATCTGAATTACCGCGACAACTAAAGGCAAACCCTAGCAGTGAAGGGAATGTGCGATATTGATTATGGCTTTGAAATTCTTTGACCATTAACGGTATTGTGTTCCGTGTTTTACCTGATAAGTTTAGCATTTCGATTGGGCCATTCTTCTTATCTTATCTAATGATTTGATATCAAAGTACAAGGTATGTGAGAGATCATGGATCAAGTCTTCGCAATGTATGCACAGCCGTACAAAGTCCCCCCTAACAAATAATGACGACTATTCATTATATAAGAAAATGAGCACTCATTGTTTAAGAGAAAACGCTAAAAAAGTAAAGATGCAGATAATGGGGAAGAGGACGACACACCTGCGCACGAAGACAAGAGTAAGTACGAGTCCGATAAGAGCAGGCAGAGTTACCAAAATGTTCAACAGCGTCATGTCCGACACCTGGTGCACCTGAAAGCGAGAATTGCCATTCGACATGTCGTGTGTTTCCACCAACTCCTCTCTCTCTCTCTCTCTCTCTCTCCTCCTCCCTCTTCCTCTATTGTGTTGGGTTGAGTGGGAAGAACGCACGATTTGGGGAGCGATGAGGTTGGCGAGGAGTACTCCGAGGGGGTTGGCCATCACGCCGATCGTCGTGGCGAGTGCGCGCTGATTGTGCGGGAACCACGAGTTGGCAACCTGACGCAACGCATTCATCACGCGCAATCAGAGCGAGCGTGGAAACAAACCTTGGAAGGTAGGTACATAATGAATGGATAAGCAATGGCGGCGATGGCTTGACCAGTTATTCCCACGGGGAACCTTCAACATGCACACTTGCAAACTAACCAAACCCCCACGGGTCGATGGAGGAGAGGGGTGGGCATTAATTGAATAAGGTGAAGTGAGGGCAGAATAACCTGAGATCAGGGGAGATGAATGACGACGACATACGAATGGCAGCTCCCACCAAATTGGAGATGGCTGCAAAAACCATCCATCAACCATTCCAAATGGAAGTCCTTCCATTATCAATACATTACATCTGCCTTTATCATATCATACTACGGTATTACCGGCAATATAGATGGCAGTCTTTGTGCCGAAAGATCGTCCAGCCCACATGGAGAAGAGACCAACCGGAATTGTCACAATCATGTACACCGTCGAAAACCTGCCAAGTCGGCATTCAATAGTAACCAATTAATGAAAGTCATTCTTGACTTTGCCGTGAAAATGTCACTAAACGACAGGTGAAAAAAACCAAAAAGTCGTGAGGGAAAGGCGTATAAAGAAGCGCATGACTGACCAATCGGCGGCACCTTTGACCTTCCCGTACGCATAGTAGGTATTTGCAAAGTTTGCGACAGGAGCGATAGAAATCCAAGTCATGGTATTAGAGTTATTCAAAATGGCGACGACTGCGAGCACCAGCCATCGACGCGGATATACCCTGAGACGAGTAGTCCTCTCATCGTCCGCCAACTTATTCTACCATTCAATTGTGGCTACACTTTTTAAATATGAAATTGAAAACGAATGATACTTAAAATTAAATAATAAAATAAAAAAAAGGATTACTTCAACTGCGTGGGCATGTCAGGTTCGTCGGCGTCGGCGAATTCGATCTTTCCATCTTTCCCATCCTGCAATGGCGTTCGTTGCCCTGCTATTGACCTTATAAATCACTTTCATTAGCTCAAGTGGACCATAACAATTACGACAGTCACATCCTCTCTCTCTCTCTCTCTTTCTCTCTCTTCCTCTTTCATTTTTCTCACCTTCACTTCCTTCATTTGAATATCCGCGATGGCTTCGCGGTCGTCGTCCATCGTCATCCTTCAAATACACCAATTAAGAACAACAAAAGCATTCCCGCACGCGCAAGCCACAAAAGACGCGTCAATATATTCGACATTTGAATGCTTATTCGATATGCTCTCATCTTTGGCTTTTCATTCTAGCCGCCCTATCAATTCTCGCTCAAATTGTTGTCAGACTGGTTCGCCGACGGGAATCAACAATGCTTCCGGTATTACGACAGGGATAGAATTCAAAAGCTGGGGATATTCGGAAGCAATAGAAGAACGTTGGTATACGGGATGAACAACGTTGATGCGGATATTTTCGATGGTGGAAACATCGATTGTATCATTTGTGTTGCGCACGCCAACGAAAAAAGGAATAAAATGGCATAGATTAGAAGGAGAAGCGGCGGCGAAGATTGGACAGTTGGAAGAGTGCTACCACGACAAAGACAGACAGACGCGACGTCACATGTGCAAAACGGAGGGAGAGAAGAAAGTCTTCGTCGACGTTTAGGGTGCATTGGCAGCGCCGAGTTATTGGATGAGATAGAAGCGCGTCTCGCTTCCCCCCCCGTTGTGGTGTGTATTCGCAAACGTCTCCTTTGCCACACAACCAACGCAACGAAGTAACGACACGGCGACATTTTCTGATGCGATTGACTAAGATTGACGGGGACGAAGTCAGAAGACAGGCAGCCCGTCGTTGGCGCCGTTGTGGAATGCCACGAAAAGCGATCAATAACGCTGGTGTAGAGGCGAGGAAGCGTCATTATGATGGGTGTCCAGCTTGGTTAGACCGTCGCAAAAGGTGAGATGACACGAGCGGAGTGTCATATTCAACGCCATTCTGCGACGGCACAACAAGGAGAACGAGAGATGGAAAGGGAGAGTGACACACACTGAGGCATCCCCGATTTGATAAGGCTGTCTGCCTCCTCACCACAATTTCTCAGAGCTCCGCCTACGCGTCTTCTACCGACCAGGTGAGGTCACGCCTGAATGCGCGCGGGGTTTGTGCCATCCTGGCATCCACACCAATACAGGTGAGAGCAGCCAAGCCTACACACACGTCAATAATGGCGCTCGGAGACACGCATCATCGTGTGGGGTGACACGACGGGATGTCGTCATCGAACTGCAAACAACGGTCGAAACGAGCAGAATAGAAGGCGTACTGACTCATTTCACCGCCAAAGGAATAGTGAGAGCGTGATGAAAGAGAAGCGAGTGAGTGTGTATTGGAGAGAGAAAGAGAGAGAGAAAGAAAGGAACGAACAGACAAGGCGTAGTATGTAGATGCGCGACTGGGCGGAAGGTTGTGCTTTTGGGCGGAAGATAGATAGAAGGGAAAAGAGACGGAGAAGGCAAACGGAGAGAATCAGACGACGAGAGGAAGAAGTCGGAATTCCAGCATTCTTTCTTTTTTGTGCAACATAGAACTAATTTTCATTGAAGCAAGTGGAAGAAGTCTTTCAAAGACATTTTCGAGCTGTACCACACTGCGTTTGTAGCATTTCCTCGAAGAGACGGCGAAAATGTTCGTTCCAAGGAGAGAGAGAGAGAGAGAAAGAATGGGGAGAGCAGCATATCAGCAGCATACTTCCTGCATCTGGCGTGCAGCCCATTGATTGGGGGGGGGGGGTTAAGTGCGCTATTAGTCTGTAACTGAAGATAAGAAATAAGTAATGTGTAGTAGATGCACCCCGTCCGCGGTTATGCTCCCTTTCTCTTTCGTTTTCATATGCACGTCATTAGTGGCCATTGAATGGCAGCTGTCGTGTCCATGACTCGTTCAGCTAGGTAGTATATACGTACCTGAAGTCGCCGTCAACTCTTTACCAATCTATCCTTACTGTCTAACAACAGGAAAGATGGGATGCAACCCAGGCGGCGGGGCGTCCTATGTCTACTAGTAATTCCATGTTGTCATAACAGTAGATCAAATTTACTTCGCGCCGATAGTACCATCTTATAAAATATTCCCTCCAAATAATTCGCAGTGCAAAAAAAATTTGGTGGAATGCCAACGATTATTTCCCATTATTTTGTCCTTCACTGACAAAGATACGCCTCATCTGCTTTCGGTGACAAACTGATAAGGAAAACGTTGAGACGCCTTACACTCATTCATCAAAATGGCATTTGAAAAGATAATTTTTATACAAACCACACGAATATCACATCCCATCACAAGAATAAATATGTTACAACTATGGTTTAGTGTCCACTTTTCTTAGCAATGGGAAGTAGGCGTGAAAAAAGAGGGGTGAGTGGAAAAATATGAAAGGAAAAGAGATGGCATATTACACTGGGATAGTACAAGGACGACGAGTTGAAGCAGGGTAAGCCGTATGACAACCATATCAAGTTCATTTTATGCTTCTGTCAAATATGAGATATTAAGCAGGAATGTACATATTTTGCAATAGCTCTTTTTTGATATAAAATATTAGTAACCATGACATTGAAAGAGTGGCTTGAATACGAGTAGGACGCACATATTTAGGGTAAGTGAAGATGACAGTATAAACAACAAAGGAAAGAGGGCCGAAACCCGCATACATTACTTCTCCTCCTTCTATTTTTCCTTTCTTTAGCTCATTCACACAATAAATAATTTAAAATGAATAATTTTAAAAAAAGGAATTTAAAACAATTCTAGGCAGAGAAAGAAGTTGGCAAATGGCATAGCATACTCTGTCAAGGTAGCGTGATGACGAGGCCAACTTCGTACCTTCTCACAGATCGTCGTCGGTGATGTCCATCTTGAAAGTCGAATTCGCCGTTGCAACGCCGTTCCACGACGCCTACGACACAAAAAGGTATCATATAAACCACAATTGATACTCGCGGTTTTTCCTTGTGGAAACCTTGCAAGGATAAGTGGCGAATCTTAAGAACGCTAGACGTTGCTCCTATTAAACAGAACAAAAATGTTTTAAAATCTCCCTTTGCTTCACTTTTCAAATAGTTTATTCGGTCTTTTCCGGGCACCTATTAACGCCACCTCCGAACGCCTGCACCAACGCCTGCTTTAAAATGAACTTTGGATGCGACTTAAAAGTGCCAAGGTTGTAATTGTACATTAAAGAAAGAAAAGATTAAATAAAGAGTGACAAAGACGTTAGTCTTTCGTTGGACGATTGATCAATATTACCTGACACACTGGAAGGACAGCGACAGAAGTAAGCGGCTGCGTCATTGTAGGTCGTCATCGTCGTTGGCGACGGCGACAAAGGGATTACGGGCGCCACTGTTGCTGTAACTTCCATTCTTTATTAATATTTATATCTCACTCGCCATACTAATAGGACGCATTTTCACGCATTCTCTGGAACTCACATTAATGTATCGTAGGCCACCTTAGGCAAAGAACACTTCTTAAATGTTGTTCGATAAAGGAGAAATGAGTAAATAAGAGGGAGCAGCAATGGCTACACCACTTGACCAGAACATAAAACCAACCAATCCTGCTATATTAGCGGGTAAAAGTTAACAGCACTTTAGTTTTTCCAGCGTAAATTTAAAGAGCTAATAAAGTGTTTTACATCTTCAAATTTTACAATTCAAATTCTTATCGCTATTTTTCGATTTGGTTGGCATTTATTCATTACACTCACCACTTTGAAGAACACGCCGAGGCGCCATCTTCAGAGAATTCACGTCGCCGTCTGTCGAACTCAGCACATTGCGAGCTACTTCCTTCTTCAATTCCACTTTTAATTTAAAAATGACACCAGCCATATTCCGCCCCTTTCATCCCTCCACACCTCGTCTACTTTTTGACTATTGCAATTGCTGAACTTTCATTTTTGATCTACAAAAGGCCAAATAAAATGGTATTTAAAGACTGACAGCTGCTTCGTGCTGCTCGTGGAGGATGTCCGCTCCGATCGACTGTAGCAACAGCGACAACACGATGGCCTGAATAACGATATGAGCATGTAAAGAAGAGAAGAAGGTGAGGAAGGAAGAGACGCATTTGTGGTAGAGGAAGAGAATACCTGGTCAGTGTGGAGAGTGACCCATTCGAAGACATCCTTTCCAATGAGATACTCAAATTGGAAAATGAGCGCATCCACCACCTGTACACAATGGCACATCTTTACATCCACCATCTCAATCATGACGACATGACGACACGAAGACACAAAATGTGCCCCGTCTTTCCACTCGAAACAACTCACAGAGGGCGGCTGAGATATTCTCCAGATACGAATACGTGTTGCTCGGAAGATCCACTCCGTTCCCGACTTAATGGAGGCACATTCAAAAATACAACAAGTATGAGAAAAATGCAACGTTTTTCATATGATAACTCACGGCGGATTTTGTGCAAAACGAAAGTTATCAATTAACCATTTTGTCTATACTAACCATAATTTCGTACTAGGGATACAAGATAATACCTCCATGTGGGCTTTGGCAAAAGTGGCCTCCTCTTGAAGAGACCAAGAGTGTATATGAGAGAGGGACAGGGAAAAAGCGTTAAGAAATGTTCAAACCTTGGTATCACAAAGAAGGAGTTGGCGTTGTCCGACCCGCACCGTGACACGACCCTTCCGAGATGGCATCTCGCACTCAGCCTTAATATGTCTTCACTTTCGATAGTCATTCCATATTCACTGGTAATTGCATCTCTTCCTCTTTCTTTCGCCTCGCTCAACAAAATCGTACATTTTACAATAGCATCCGTAATTTTGTAACGGAAGGGAGAGTGTAAAAAACCTCGCCAAGATCTTCATAACCATATGACGACTGCTGCGAACACAGACGAAGGAACTGTAATCGATTCGTTTTTCCTACTTTCCAGCCAAAACTGTAGTAAATGGAAATGTTCGAAGAGAAAGTGTCTGTGGTGGAGCATACTGTACATGTTAAACATATCCTAGCATTGTCCCTATTGAGTATGTTGACGTACTGTACCTGTTGAGCATGTTGCTCGCTAGCGACGGCTTCTAAGTGCTCGGCGACTTCCGACGTCGGTGGCACAAATACAGCGCTACGCAGTTCTGCCAATGCCTGCAAATTAAGCGTACTAGAACTGTAGTAAATCTACGTGTCCTATACGATGGCATGGTGCATTTCGATATGACACAAAGATTTTAGCGCCCTCTCTCTCTCTCTCAAGTCGCCATGTTGTCACTACCGACATTTTGTGCTGAAAAGTGCAGAGAATACGAAGCAACTGACCTGTTTGAAGAGAAGGACGCGCAACACCGAACATTCCAGTAACGACTCCTGCACTTTCGGATCCCATACCATACGACGCAGCTGCAGCTTGTACACACACCCTCGCGATGATGAGCGCTGCAGGACCAAACCATGAATTTAAACAATATCACAACGACTCACTAATGAAAAGGTTTGGAAAATGTGTTGAAATAGTGTTAATTGATTGAAGAGCTATGTAATAGTAAAAATAAACAATAAAAATTGAGAACCTGATTTGCCAACTGAAGCGATACATAAGGGGACTCAAAGTTACGAAGAAGTCGAACAGCTAAAAATACCTCATTTACTGTTACAAAAAATGGACACAAATTCCAATACTCAGGGAGATATAGGAGTGGCCTTCTTTTCCAAAAATTCGAAATACTTTGGCCATTTTTGAACGGAGTTGAATTGAGTAACTAAAGATGCGACGTGCATTGTAATGATGTCAAAAGAGAAAGAGTAAATAATAAATACTGACGAAGAGGATCCCACTTCGTACTGTCTTCCCGACGTTCTCGAACCAAGAAAATACCGAAATATTGGTAGAGCAAATCAAAGTCGCACTGCAGGTTCTCGGAGATGACCTGCAATCACGAGACTCACCATAAAACATTAAAATGACCACATATCTGGGTTTCACTTATATTTCTTCCTCTCTCTCTCTCTCTCTCCCTCTGTTCGCCTATTGTATCACTCAAAGTAAATCCGTTTATGTCTCTTTTTTACTAGGCGATGAATAGGGGCAGAATGGTAGGAATGAGACCTTCATAACATCGCGCGAGTTGAGGAGTACTCCGCATCTGGCAGTGTGCTTCTCACCGTCGCCCAGGTAGATCTCGAGATTGACAGATGAAGACGCCGGACGGTACGACTCCTGCCACCACCATTCCACGTATATTCTTTCCACACTCGCAAATTTTGCCTCTCAGCTGTTGAATCAACATGGATGCATTAGAACCTTCGCGAAGACAAATTCAAGTAGTCTGTTGTAATAAAGAAAAAAAAACAAACTAATTGAAACTCAAGAAAAGTGCGTTCGACGATAGTACTTCTAACGATGTCGGCTTGTTGGACTACTGTAAAACATGATGTCTTACTTTGGAATTAAAAAATGGTAACTAGCGATTTAGTAACTAGTTTAGCAAACACAAGATTTAGCCGCATCCTCTCTCCCGCCCATCTCTTCATCATTTCCATGCAATATATCCCGGCAGCTGACAATTCTGAAGGTATATGCCTATGCGATGTCGTCTCTCGTCGAGTGCTGAGCCTTCCAACATACCAAACGATAATTTCTTAGGCGGAAACTCTGGAATAGAGTAACGACCACCGAATCTGCAATCCATCCTGTACGACATTTCGTCAAATACGCCCTTCTCTCCACCCTTGTGACATCATGATACTGAATGCAAATTTGTCGTGCACATCTGGATGTACGGTTCTTTTTAGTTACCCTATTGGATGCAGATGCATTGGAGGCACCCATGAACTCACTTCAATCGCACTGTTTCCGCGAACGAATTTGTGCAGCATGCTATAGCGAATGCTGGCATGCAACCATCCATTGACGTGAATGTTGAAAGCCTTCAAACAGAAGCATCGATCGCATTCACACGTTCTCCTCTCATTTTCTCACTTCTTTAAACTGCCCACACACTTTAAGCGAGAAAAAACGAAAACAATTACAGTGTACTTGGTGACGCCATCGCTCCGTTCGACCAAAGTAGTCGTGCTAGGAACCACTATGTGGATCATATTTCTGCAAACACAATTTTCACAGTTTCCTGTCGAATCAAATGGTCGCTTGTACTAAAGTGCAACAATACGTCAAAAGAGGCGCACACGTACTTTGTCAAAATGTGACATTCCAGAAGTTCAAAAAACGAGAGAGAGAGAGAGAAAGAACAAGGTCAGAAATAAATCAAACTATTTTGTCACGGGATGTCGCTGGACGACTTTGATGTGTTGCATAACATCGTTATTTCTGAGTGCGACGTGACCTTCGTGGATCAAATTTCGAAATATGCACTGAGTAGAAAGGAAGTACTTCTCCACCTCGCACGACTATATACATGAGAAAGTGTGCGCGTGAGATGTGTCTACGTTGACGACAACTATTGACTCGAAGACGTTTGTTCGTTTGGCAACAAAGCCGCAATTCTACCAAATACTTTTTATATGGCACAAATGCACACATTGTTGGTGAGATTGAAGTGATAAGGAAAAGAGGACGAAATGTGCCAAATGTGACAGGCGTGACGCGTGGACTGACAGTGTGAGGGAGTGTGCACTGGGAGGTGGACGACGCTCCTCTTCACAACGCAGCGCAATTCCGCATTTGGACAGATGGTGTCTGCCTTTAAAAGAGATACCAGGGTGTTAAGAAGGAACGACGGCGCCGCCATTACCCCCTCCCCCCCCCCTAATACACATGTTTTCACAACGACCAGGTGTGACAGCGTCTTAAGGACCACGCTTGGAAGAGTGCCAACACAGTTAGTGTCGACGGGAGTGCGTCCACGCCGCGTCCAGAAGCATTAACGCAGACAGATTACGGTATTCCACGCAAACAGACATCAGGTGACGATTGTATTCATCTAATGGAGACCATCTTTCCGCGATGATAGATAATTTGCAAAATAAATGCTTCGCTCCGGTAAGGAAGGAGCTGTATGTAGGTAAACAGTTGATAAGGATCGAATGGTTTGTCCACTTTCCGATTGCCTGCATTTGAGATAACGACGTATAGCTCACGGTGTATGAATGAACTCTATTTTTTTTAAATTAATAATTGAATTTCGAACGTACAACGGCAGAAATCGAGAAAGTGTCACGCGTTACAAGCAAAATTGCGGTTGGAATGCGAGTGAATGAGCACATCGATCTGACACATATCCTACCCTGTGAATTCGCTGTGAATGTCACGGCGAGAGTAGAGCGATTAAAGGTCGCTCTCTCTTAATGCGCTCGTAACTCACCTATGCTATTTTTCTGTAGCATTAGAGCGGAAGTTATCGGCTCCATACGGCATCATCACTCAAGCACACTCTTTTGGAAAAGACCAACTTTTTGACGGAGGAGCTTGCATAATATCCATTGTTGCGTAGAAGTCGAAACCGCGGTAGTCTCTATTAATTGACATTTTAATTCTAGAATATGGCTGAGCACTTGACTAACCGCTCCTATTCAGTACGTCTATCGCACGTGTGATAGCCTCTCACTTTTTACTCCTCCGATACATTCCACGGGCATTATTACAAGTATCCACACATTTTTTCGGCTTTGCAGCACCCTTTTAAAAGATTTTCCAAGATGATTGACGAGATGATTCAATTGTTGAAAGTAAAGTAAAAGGAATGGAGAAAGGGAAAGAGCATACCGTTGGGGATGGAAACGACCTCTGCGTGGAGTGGAAGAAAGAAGAACTGACGTTCTTTTCGCGTCGCTGTCTATGAAAGGCACGTTGAATGATGTGTACAGTCGTACTGTCCTTTTTCTGTTGCCATGACGAAGAAGCGTTGCCATTACTTATTACTGAGTGCAAACATAACATTGTGCACGTTCACCTCTCATCCCTCTTTATTAATCCACCTCACTTTATTGTTATCTAATTTTCATTTTCTTACAATTATATTTATTTGATGTTGCCATGTCAGCCTAGAGGCAGCCCCCCTCCGCATTACATCCATGACCACCCGACCGTTACACAATCCGCAATATGATCACTCTCAACCCACGCACAAAGCGCTAAACCACTCACAAGCGCTATTTTCGCAGTGGTCGCAATGCTTTTCCGAGACTGCTGCTATTTTGGTCCATCCTCGCAGACCAAGAGCACTGTGCTCGTAGAGATACGCGCGACCCATGGGACTGATCCATCCATCAGATCCGGTCTGTCCAAGACTCCGCCTCTCTTAAGATCCTCTCCCTGTCACAGTATAAAAAACCCTGATCATCGCAAAACCTTTGTTCTCTTGTGCTAAAGACACGAAAGAGGAGGGACGACGAAGCCCAGATAGGGACACGTCTGGGACTTCCGACTGGTAGCAGCGAGTGATTGATACCAGTCTATCCGGCCTGCCCGAGACTGATACCATGTATCAAGCACTCGCTGCTACCAGTCGGAAGTCCCAGACTGTCCCTATCTGGGCTTCGTCGCCCCCTCCTCTTTCGTGTCTTTAGCACAAGAGAATAACGATTGAGAGAGAAAAAGAGAATTTATTGGAACATCATGTCTACACAAGTAAGAGTATGAAACGAAGAAAAGGGGAAGTCTGGAGAGGGGATCGCGAGTGATCACATTGCGCAGTGTGTAACGGTACGCTCATCATGAGCTGTCATGTGGAGGGGTCGCCTCTACTCCGCTCTCACAATGTCAACGACTTACAATAGATGTCCTCAAAGTGATACATCTACATGAAATACTTTACATGTTTCATAATGTCTTTCTCATTTAGATGCAGTTACACTCAAGTAATTTGTCCATTAAAATATTACTGATTCTCTTTGAATTTTAGCCTATAATTGATATAAAGATTGAATGTTGCGTACTTTGGAAATTTGTAGTTTTGGAAATCCGCATTCTCTGACTTCGGTATTTTTTGGGCTTGGTCAAATATCTCTAAGTGTTGATCTCTGTAGGGACTTTTCGAGATAATACATATGAACTATATTGCGATTTTGGTCGAGATACGTTTAAATGAGAGATCAAAAAGCAGTATGTAAACAGTATGAGCAAATAAATTATGTGGAGAGAGAAGAAAGTTAAAAATATGTTGGCATGCGTATTTAAACATCCTGGAAGGGCGAATTCTTCCACAAGTCCTGGTACGATTCCCATGAGTCCTGCAGTCGCTGCAGCATCTTCTGCTGCTCTTTGTAGATGCGCAGGAATAGCTGCATTTGTCTCTTTCTTTCAACCGGCACATTGTCGGTGCATTCACAAGTGGCTTTCTAGACACACAGAAAGAGAAAAGGGGGAGAGAGAGAAGAAGAGGCGAGAGAAAGAGCTCGATAGATGATAGAGATGAACGACAACAACCTTCACTTACATCGCTTTCCATCTTAACCCTGGCTGCTTCGCCAATTACTCTTTGAAGAGTGTGAAGATATTCGATTTGCTCTCCAGGTGACATTGACGATCCGAATATCTTAATAGAAGCGCAATGTAATGGCTGCGATACATCAAGCGCAACACGTTTAGCACGACGACTTTATATTTCAAATATTCCTTTTCAAATATTCATGAAAATGTGGAAGAGTTTCGCGAAAGAATATGCATACCCCATTATCAATATTGGCGCTAAGAAGATGTTAAAATACGGAAGTAGTAAGAGTCGGCTGATACAAAGATGGCGTACCGTATCTCTCTTCTGACGACGTCTTTGGTTGTCCGTACCCAGGAAATCTCGTACTTCGGGAAGCACAGAATTGTGAACAAAAGCCGATGGAGACCGTGAATGTTGCTGAAGTGACCAAGAAGTGACAAGGTGAATTTTGTAAACTCGACTGTTTTAGTGTGCATGTTCGCCATCTCGCGCACTTCTTATCTACTCCGCTATAACTTCTTACTTTTTACTAGGTAGATAGAGCTAAAATTATCGTAGAGTGAGAAGATGAGAGAAATAGCGTACATGAGTGGAAGGGAAGAGACTATGGTCAATAGAATTCGATAGGCCGAGGAACGGATCGATGGGACCATAATTCTGTCCATATGACAGCGAGACATTATCGCGATCTGAAAGTATCGTATTCTTTTGCGCCGTCCATTCGTGTGCTCGTTTGAGTGAATAAGAAAATACACACCAAAATAGAAATTTCCCGAGATTGGAAGACGGTATGCGATTCCCTGAAATTGTGATAGCGTGGTGGGCGGAGCCTAATCGTTAAATATGCTGGCAAAATTCGCAAGATAGGCTACAAGTCGCGAGAAGTAGTTTTTTTTCGTGAAAACGAAACAAATAAAATACAATTGCTCTCGAGAATCCGATATTTATAAATTACCGTCTTGTTGCAAAAGTTTTTTTGTAAGTAACGAATTCATGGCCGAGTAAACATAAAAGTACCTTAGAAACAGGGATAGCCATGTCGAATTCGCCTTCGTAGCCATCAACGGTGAACAAGCCGGCGAAGGGACTGTGTTCATGTGCTCTATGACCCCCTCCATGAGTGCCTCCTTCAGCCTCTCCACCATGTTCTCCCTCCTCATTGCCGTGTTGTGTTTCCTCGTGAGTGTTCGGCTGCGTTCCTTACAAAACAAACAATGCAATTACACTTTCAACGGCGTAAGAAAGACAAATGCACACCAAAACACCAACCACCACTGCTTCCATGCTCTTGTGTAGACGACGATTCTTGATGGCTTGTTGTTGCATGATTGTCTCCACCGTTTTCACCTCCACTCTCTCCTCCGTTCTCTCCATGTTCTCCTCCTTCTCCTCCTCCATGTTCTCCTCCTTCTTCTCCTCCATGTTCTCCTCCTTCTCCTCCTCCATGTTCTCCCCCTTCCTCTCCGCCATTCTCTCCTTCATCTTCGCCATCCAGCGGATGCAGCGGCTCATCTTGTTCAAACTGCAACACATAAATATTTCCAAGTATATAAAAAGATAGAAATAGAAAAGAAAGGAAGGCTGACACCAAAGGCGAGCGTATATGTGTACGGATTGCAAAGAGGAGGTCGGCAATTGAGTGGCTGGTGCGATTTTGGAAGCGCACTCAGGGGAAGACGAGGGTGGAATTCTGGAGCAATAAGCAGTTTGCATGGCATTCTGAAGGGAAATGAGCAGGTTACGGTACCATTGATCGGTCATCCCTTTGAATCACCTCGGTTGTGTGCAAGATTTGGCGAAGTGTACAGACGCTCAAGATGTCGAGATTTCAGACCGAGCATGTTGACGGGTGCATGCATGAATGCTACACGGCTGGCGTAGTCCTGCATTCATCTCCTTTTCTTATCGTCTCTCTCTCTCCTTCTCTCTCTCTCCCTCCCTCTCTCCTTCTCTCTCTCTCCCTCCCTCTCTCGCTCCCTCCCTCTCTCCCTCTCTCTCTCCCTCCCTCTCTCTCTCTCTGTGTGGTTCATTGACTCACGTGTACTCTCTCGATGAAGTGTCCGCTCATGTCGATGAGTCCCCAGAAAGGTACAGGCGCTACAATATCTCCGCCCACGTGCTGCAATTCAAGAGGGCGATCACCTTCTGAATGTTCGTCGATGGTAGCGTTGCTGACTGCGGTGGTGCTATCGTTCTATGCGCAATTTATAATATATTGCGTATTCTTTGTCTCGCTCACTTAATTGGTGTGTAATCTCTTCTTCTCTTACACTCACTTTGGCAATTGCGGGATCGAGGGTCAAGGCAGCATGGTATTGATTGGCGAGTGGATACAACGGCCAGTAGTCAGAGTACGCAGTCCTTCCAGGTAACGGTTCATAGTTACCTGTCGAATGCTCCAGCCCTCTTACAATTATTCTTCTCTTATTAAACATGCCACATTTCAAGTGCACATAATCCCATTCATTGTCATATTTTAAAAAAATGAATCTATCAAGAATTCTGAATAGGCAATTTAATAACTTCAAATTATGACCGAATTATTTGTTCCTTGTTATTTGTATTCTGCTTCCTAACTTGATTCTCAAAATTTCTTACTTGTAAATGACATTGAG
Source organism: Digitonthophagus gazella (assembly GCA_036711955.1). Classification (NCBI taxonomy): domain Eukaryota; kingdom Metazoa; phylum Arthropoda; class Insecta; order Coleoptera; family Scarabaeidae; genus Digitonthophagus; species Digitonthophagus gazella. The sequence continues at coordinate 20,038 of JASCIT010000153.1, forward strand.
GCTAAGAATTCGAAAAGTAGAAGGAGAAAATTATTTTTTTTCGTTCCCTCACCAGCAACAGAGGGAACGAAGAGAAAAGGGCCAAGTTAACTTTTCCGCCGATGCAATTAACAAAATAAATTGAATGAAGCACAGATTGACCAGAACGCTAAACTTGGAATATACGAAAATGTAGCGAAGGGAGGGAGGGAGGAGAGTATACCTGGCAGTCGAATGGGTGGATTGGCTTCGATGACTCCATGGTGTTCTCCAGATTCCTTCTCTTTTCCATGGTGTTCCTCGCCTTCCTTTTCCTCTGCTCGTCGTTCATTCCTCTGCATCACCATCATTCTTTCGCACCTATTGTGATCAGTGGTCTATTTGGTATTTACTGCCAATAGCCATTCTCCGAGAGCCACCCTCTACAGTCGACGAACTTCACCACTTCTCGCCATCAACCTCCCTCTATCATTTTAAGGCATTTTCAAGCGTTAACAGTGGATTTGTCCAGCTCCGCCGCCTTCTTGGCCGATCGATAGAGGTAGTCGTAGAAGTCTTCTTTCGAGTCTGTCGACTCCGACCTGCATCCATTCTTTGTCGCTCTTCTCCACACTCATCGCGGCAAAAACCTCGTCCAACTGGCTACTTCTTAATACTACTTACCCATTCCGAATAGCATCAACTTCTTAGAGAAACTCGCCTTCTCTTTCAATTAAAATGGCTCGTCATTTTCAAAATAGCAAAGGTGGTTGGGTGGAGAAGAGAGACGACGCAACAGCCAATAACGAATAGAAGCAATTTGCCAGACGACCAACCTGGCAGTCGACAAGAGCAGCAGCAACGTCGCAACGCCGAGCACGTCCATCCTAGTGTGCGAAAGAGAAAGTGCAACAAATGCACCTTGCGCCATCACTCCCCTTTCTTGCCAACAACGAGATTGGCTATCAATTTCGCCATGTCCCGCCGCCGTTCCCGCATCCGTCCACAAAGTTCGTCGCTCAATTAATGTCACATATTTTTATCTTCAATTGTAAATTAGCAAATTAATCGTATGAAATTCAACGTCGTATAAAACATAATATGTATAGTACAAGAATTTAAAATAACATGAAGTATTAGTTGTATGTTTCAGACGACTCCACGAAGTACATTGGGAGTCTGGAGTTGAGGAGAATTCTGGCCAAATCACGACGACAGCGTAAGAATGCACTCGAGGACTTAAGATGACGTCTTCTAAAATTGACATCAACGAGCGAAGAATAGCTTATTGTTAGAATAGCTTTCCAGTGGGCTACGATGGAAAGAAGCACCAATCTTTAGCTCTATTTTTATATTATGAATGAATTATATTACGACTAGACTTTGCCTTTGAAGCATATCGATTTGCACACACTGGGCATGTATTGGAAGGTTGACCTAGCGTGTGTATTAGCATTGAAGAGGTGAAGAAGTCGAGGGAAAAAACAAACAACCGTCGCGGTCAACAAGAGGGAGCACACACAGTCACCGTCGGCGAGACCGACGTGACCAAGGGCACAAATACCCGTGAAGCATGCGAGTACGCTGACAAGGCCATGTAGATGGGAAGGGGGAAGGGATGGGGGGGGGGGGGGAGGGGGAGAACGAGAGAACGCTAACTATGCTACGCCATGGCAAGAAGAAAGTGACTAGGGTGAAAGAGCCACCAGCAGCCAACAAGGCATGCTGCTTCGTTGAGCAACAATGCAAGAATCTACCGTATACACAACTGCGAAACAGGCACATTGAGCACAAAAAATGAGCAACGACTGAACTCGTAGAAGAGATCGGCGAAGAAAGGTGTGAACAAGAATGCGTGTAGGGAGAAGGAAGGAGATAATGGAAGAGAAAAGAAGGAAGAGTCCTTCCACCACTCCCGCTTTAGTCGCCCAGCGTTATGTCACTGAAGAATGTATTCACTATACTTCCTTTACGTTCCATTCTTTCTCTCTCTCTTCTTTCCACCGTGTCATCAACTTACTATGCATCGTCGACGTCCTGTTCGTCGTTGTCGTCATTCTCCATCATGTGCTCGTACTCCTCCATACAGTACCTCTCCCAATCCGACAACTCCTCCTCGCCGTTACCCTAAACACATTACTTTTTGCTCTCTTGCTTTTCGAATTCTTTTAACCCTCTCTCCCCCTTCCCTTCTCCTTCAGATTCTTTCTCTCTTTCTCTATCTCTCGTTATCTCCCCTCCCCCTCTCTATCTTCGTAACCCGTTCACTGTTACTCACCTTGATAGAGGCCTTCTCGCTACCTTCGGTTGTCTCCTGTGTGTAGAACTTACGCCAGTTGACAAACGAATTGAAGAATCGTCCTCAAAATAGAACAAAATTTATACAGTTACTAATGAAAATATTATAGAAATACACATAGGTAGCAATAACATTAATTTCCACAAAAACAAAATTAACGCGATGACATAGAAGTGTACAAACGAAAACAGCGGGAAACTTCTGCGACTCCCGTGAGTATTCGTTAAGTACGAATTTCCGAATAAATATATACTAAATTGCAAAGCAATTCCCACTACATTTTGCGCTAGGAATGCAAAACATACAAAATATTAGAACGGAAGTTAATTTTAAACAGCTCACCAGCAAGTGGAGATTTGCGCAAGTCGCGAAGAGTCACGTAGCGTCCTCCCGATTCAGGCTCCAGCATATCGAACAACTACAAGATATATTTCAAACATAACGGCGCTTACCACGTACCAAGTATATTAACTTTCGAAAGAGCCAGCCATAATACAAATATATTAAGGAAAAAGGTGCCAAGTACTACGGTGACGTGGATGACTTACGTTGCAAATGAGGTCCTTGAATGACATGGAATCGATTCCGAAGCGACCGATCGTTGCGACCAACTGTGAAAAATAGTTTACATAAATGGTAGACAAAAAAGAACGTGCAGCAAGGCGAGAGGCGAAAGAACCTGATTGTAGAAGATCTCCATTTCAGAAAGGGAGATTTTGCCATCTCCATCCAGGTCGAGGATACGGAACCAATACTCAATGCTGAAAATAAATTAACAATATAGGAGTGTATGTGTTTCCATGAAGACCAATTGTTCCCAATGAAGTATTTCCAATGCACAAAATATATGAAAGACCTCAATGAAAGAATGGGAAGTTAGACAGAATAAGTTGGTGTAGATGGAATAGGAGGCTAGCCTGGTAGGATGGGTCTTATCCTCATCTGCGAGGAGGAAAGCAGTGAAAGCCTGCAGTCCTCGGTGGTTTGGGTCGTTGTTCGTTCTGCCTCTTGTGACTGCACCAGAGAAGATGCGATCGATCACCAGTGGCAAAATGGCTGAAATGAAATGGCGCGTTGCCATGCAATTTACTTTCCATCGCTCAAGCCACAAAGGTGCGCAGAGTGGACGGCAACACGCAGATCGTACACGCGGGACACACTCTTCTTTTTCTACCCACCCCCATCGTTGTGATGGATCATATCTTCCTTCGAGATGAGCATGTCGTGATCGACGTCAATCTCCCAGAACTTGCAATAAACGACGTAGAAGTGTTCGTAGCTAAAGAAATCCGTCATGGAATTGATGTCGTCCGTTTTTTCCAGCGCTCTGAAAGATTCGCCGTTGAAAATAGGCCAATATAAATAAAGAAGAAAGAATTAAAGAGGCGGAGTGAAAATGAGAGAAGGAAAAAGATAACGTGCCTAATGTTCTCCAGAAGGTTGGATTTTCGGAGCTCGGCGGCGTTGATGCGTCCACTCCACGAGCGGTTGACCGTCCAGAAGATTCGGGTTACCACCTTCAAGTCAACCAATTTTCTGTCACTGCGAGAAGGATGCATCGCGCAAATGGTTGGTTGCTCCGCCTTGGTGTGTGCGTGTACTGCATTGACAATGTGCTCACCACTTGAATATACTTCTCGTGGAACTCCTCACTCTTACGGTAGAATTCCAGACCTGTAAGAATGGGCGTCTCTAATGGTCGCTTCTGCGAGACGAGTAGGAAAGAAAGGTTTGTCTCTCCGAATGGCTTACCAGGATGGGTGTGGATGAGATCGAGAACAAGAGCATGAAAATCATCTTCCACTACGTACGAACGACCACCGTGCGAGAGGACGTGCACAAATCTGAAGTCTCCTCCTTCCATCCCTCCCTTTCTTTCTCTCTCTCTCTCTCTCTCTCTCTCTCTCATTGGCCACGTCCTCTCATTGTCTACGTCACATACTCACTCGCATACTTTTATAACTCACCGTGCGGCTTCGTCATGTGCCACCGACGTCATATTCCTCCACCACGCATTCAACTCCTTCGCCTCAGCACGACCACGACCCCTTGCCACCTGGAAAAGGAAGGAGAGAAGGTCGAAGAGACATTAACGAGAGAGAGAGAGAGCTGAGACGTTGAGAGACAAAGGAATGCCATCTGTACCTGTTCCCACACCGGCCTCTTCCAATACAATGGTAGACCGTACGCAGTCATCACCTCGCCCATCTCATCGAATGTGATCTGCAAAGGAGAGAAATTATAGAAGACGAGTCAGTGGAGTGACGCCTACACACGACAAAGTCGAGTTACTCACAACGCCATTGGGTAGTGAGCGGAAAAGGTCGCCGGCTCTGCGGATGGCAGCCTCGATCTCAGACTGCGGCACTGGCTTGCCCTGCGGAAAGTGGAACCTGCAACAATTACATTTGTACGATATGCCCGTTACACAATCGACTCCGTGCACCAACGCTGACGAATGCCAATTGTGGAGACGTCAAAAAGATGTCCGCACTAACATTCGCTTTGAAATGAGCCAATCGAGACGTAGACATTGTTGATAGCACGAAAAGAGAAGTATGGGTGTGAAAGACTTGACAGCTGCCAATATGTACTATGGCTACCGTACTTGGGAACATTGACGACTTTCATGGGCGCGACGTGCTTGGGTTTCGGCATGGCTCGCGGTGAGACGTCGACGTGAAGACGTGCCGTCGGTGTGTACGACAACTCGTCTTCCACGCTGCAATGCGAGCGATACCATGAAGGATGTCGAAGGAGCCAAATCAACGCAGACATTCAACGAAACGAACAGGCTATTCTCGTGAATGCCACGCGTGGCATGGCGTGTCAGGCCGGCGGTAATATCGAACGAAGAGTCGATGGATGACGATCCCGACGAATCAAGCTGCAACACCATTCCCTTTTCACACCCTTTCCACTACTCGAACGTGATAAGACGTGTGTTCTTCACACGTACCATATTTCTTATGATTACGGTAAAAATGCAATATTCTCAGGCGCCGAAATTGTTTGTAGACACACCTTTTGAGGCGACAGACTGTCGTCAAGAAGCGACGGCAGTCCATCTAACACGTTTACCGTCGGCTTCCTCAAGCACATCATTTTGGCACAAAAGTTATGAAAAAAAGGATGGTGAATGAGTAATATAAGACGGACTTGGGAGTGGACTGCGTAGGAGAGTTGATGTCCAGATCAAGTCGCTTGACACTACTGCAAGTCTCCATTCTAGAGTACTTCTTCACATTATGAATAAAGAAAAATGCCTTCTTTCTTTTGAAACAGTTTAATTACGAATTTCCATCATTTACGTCATCTCTTCAGCACGATGAACCGATATAAAGAGTTTAGAATGAGCAGATAACTGCGGAGGAAAGGGAATACGTACGGAGTGGTCGACAGTGCTGATCTACCCGGTAAATGACCATTCCCTGCAGCATTGAGGGGTGAAGTCGGTGCATGCCCATTCGAGAGCTGCGGTGATGACGGCCCCCTCGATCCGTTCTGCAACCAAAATATTGTTTATCCTTCGTCTTCTTATATCTTATCTACTCTTTTTCATAATTCATCCATTATTAGTCACCATTTATCCAATATTTTTTATACAATAACAATATTAATGATTGTTGTAAATGTTTATTTGCCCCCCCCCCAATGTCTTGGAAGAGTCGAAAAAGGAGGAAGTGCTTGATGTGTGGGAATACAGACGCACATGAGGCACAAGAGGAAGTCGCCGTCCGCGACTCTTGCCGCTCTCAGCCGACGAGTCGAACACCTTACGCACAAAGTGGGCAAAGAAACGCCCGAGACTTTTGTGGTGCGGCGACGCATGGTCGATGGGAACGAGTAGCGGCGGAGGCACCGTCGGTGACAATGGACGCTCTCGCTCATAAACGCTCTGTCTATTCCCGTGCGTCGTCTTCTTGCGCCGCTTTACGGCGCACCCACACGCGACCGCATCCGGTGGTAGCTCGAGCTGCAGCTCCCTCATCCCCACGCACACCAGCCTATACGGGGCAGCCACGCAGCGGAAGACCTCACCACTCGCGAGCTCTGAATACCCAAGAATGATCAACGCCCCCAAGCGCAACGGAGCCATTTCGTACACACGGCGATGACGCACTCATCGAGAGTGCAATAGAGATGCGCAGAAAATGGTGAGCAGTGTTTGCAGACGCTCGAGTGCAGAGAGGGGAGAGAAGGAGAGGGGGGAGAGAGGGAGGGAGAGGAGGGAGAGAGAGGGAGGGAGAGAGAGGGAGAGAGAGAGGGGAGGGAGAGAGCCAACGATGGAGATGTCACTTTAGAAGACAACACTCAACACCACGACGCCGTCGCAATGCATGTTTGCAGTGTGATTGACCGTTGCGTTGGCTCGAAGACATACATACACCATCTCATCCCGCCACAACAAATGTCAACTCTCATGCTCAATACAATTCGCGCGCCTAATAGCGTATAAACGACCAGGCACATTTCATCGATTATCACCATTGAATGGAATGACACAATTAAAAGGGGGGAAGAGATGGAGTTAACGAATGAAACGTGAAAAGTGAAGAGGAAACGAGAGGGGGAGAGTGTAAAAGAGGCGTGGGAGTGGTGGGAAAGAAAGAAGGAAAAGCCAACGACATCTGACTAATTCATACTGACACTGCAACCTCTTCCCCCCCCCTCCCTCTCTGAGTGGCTTTCGAGAAGCGCCCCACCCCATACTTCGTGCGATATCACGCCAAAATACAGTCGTTCTCTCCACTGCCACCTTTGTCATGGCATCGTCTTTAACGACGGCTACAAATTCGTGCACTTTAAGAGTACAAATAAATAATATTACTACTGAAAATAAATAAATGGAAAGCCACGTTGTATTGAAGAGAATAATAAGTGAGACAGTACAAAGTCACAACGCAAAATTGCCTTTACAATGCGAAAGGGCGGTAAAATGGACGTAAGATGACGAAGATGCGATGGAGGGAGAAAGAGAGAGAGAGAGAGAGAGAGAGAGAGAGGGGGGGAAGGGCGGCGGCAGACGAAGGGAAGTCGTAGAAGTCGAATGAAGTGCACCCTCCCTCGACTTGGCCGTCCGTTGGGCGTGCTGACGGGCTTCTCGCCACACCACTCACACCGCCTTATCCCATTCGCACGCCGCGGGACGATGTGCAAGAGCAGCGAGAGAACACTTATTGCACTGTGCTAAACGACAGCTGCTACCAACTTCCATTTCTCATCTAATCGCTACCATTCCACAATTCAACTTCCCCCCTCCAATACTCTTCCCCCTCCCCCCTTCCCGACTTCACAATTGCCCCTGTTAAATGGCATCTTTTGCACACTATTACGCAATTTACCATTATACAATTTACTCGGAAAATAAAGTGCTACGCATCAGTTGACCTGTTCGAGAAAAGAGATCAAAGATGGACGACAGCCCTGCGCCCCTTTCTCACCTTTCACGTGAAAAAATACGCATGGGAAAGAAATATGACGGTAGGAGAGAAGACGGAGAATACGTGTCTAGTCTTTGCGATACTGGATCAGCTTAGCAAAGGGAAACGAAGAAATGGAAAAGAAGTATAGGAATAAAATTTAGTCATGAAATAAAGGACACCGAGTAGAAAAACGTACAATGGTCAGACATATCAAATCATACTGGAATGTGATGACAAACGCTTGCCGCGTCCCTTTACATATGATAGTCATTCTAAAACCAAACATTCCCCAAATTTTCCTAAAAACAAAGCTTCACAAACAAAAAGGAACTCTGGATTCATCATTAATGCAAGGCAATGTTTAGCAAGCGCGCCTTAACGTGATCCTGATAGTGAAAGATCATTGAGTGATTCTCTATCTAGAAGAGAAAAGGGTCAGCCACGTGAGTTTAAACGCTAATTAAAAAGTAACTAGAGAAGCTTTTAAAATCTCAGCAATAATCCCACTATTTTGTGAGTGCCATTGGCAGGGCTATGCTCAGCTATACCTCTTCCCTGACAAATGTACACGACTTTATATCCTTTTTACCACCTCTTACATCGTAAATGGGTTCTCGCTTCCCCTCGACGGAATGTAACAAAACGTCAATAAACAACCATGTTACAAGCAAAAGAAGCAGCTTGATGAGAGCACGCAGTACCGATGGAGAGATTTGAGGGGAAGGAAAGAGCGAACGCAAACACTATCCCTTGGATGCTTCTATTGCGGGCATTCCGTGAGGACACTCCATATCGCACAAGAAGCCTAAATTGAATGAGGCATGCACTCAGCCTTGGACGCTAGCTTTTCCGTAAACAGTGCAAACCTGTCGGACAACGGCATATCCGAGAGGGTGGTTGCTCGTGTGCGAGAGAACGCTATGAAGGAGGTGGTGGAAGGTGCACCTACGCCCCCCCCTCCCTCCTCCTCCCTTCGCTCAATCGAAATGGAGCTGCGTATACGTGCATCACTAATCGAATCACTCGCAAATGCCCCCTTCCATTCCCTATAACCATACATGCATATACTCGGTATCTATCGTATTTCAGAAGTATCAATCCATCTAAGCCATTTCTAATTACTCGCTTTAACCCACTTCCCACGAATATGAGCTTGCAAAATTTAGCAAAGAGAGACGTTATCAAGATAATGGCGATTTTAGAAAAATGGACAAAATTGTGGAAGCCAGATGGCGACATAGGACTGGTAACAATGCGGTGCAAAGTTTTGCAAGGTTGAAAAGCTATTGGATAAGAGATGAGTGATTAGGCAAGGTAGAAGGTGGCCATACGTTGACCTTCCCACATGCGACTATCGAAGCACCGACCCTTGCCGCCTTAACCCGTACCTAGCTGTCCGGCGACACTGTGAAACTCTATCTAGTCAAAGAAGAAAAAGTCGAGAGCACCCGTCGTGCACAGAGAAATTGAGATGAAATGAAGTAGGGCGAAAGGAATGCATTGACAGCCGGCTGTACTTTAATGACAAACGATGAGATTAATCGAGCGGAATACAGCGAAAGATGGCAGGAATTGGAGGGAGGGATGATTCCAGATGGTTGCGCCGATGACGCCGCCGTCAGACACGCCACTGTACGAAGTGCGAAGGGAGGGATGGGAGCTGTCTCTCCCCCCACCAGGTACTCCACTCACACACACACACACGCACACACACACACGCCCAGACAAACACAACGCGTGCGCAAAGCTGTCACCACCACAGCCGAGGCAATCGTCCCACGCGAAATAAGTGGAAGAAGACAAGATGCCGCGCCATCGTGTAATGCCCAAACTGCTCTCGACGAATAAACTGACCACGACTCACAGCATGATCGTCTGGCAACGCGGCCACAGCACAATTCTCTCGCCGCTGACCACCTCCCCTCCCCTTCCCAATCCTATATACATATTGTTAATCTCTCCTCTCTCCGTGCAAAGTGCTGGTGATGCCGACTTGTGCCCTTAACCCTCATTGTACATGGTGTGAAGGCTGATGTGTGGAAGGCAGAGTGGCCCAATCCGCAACTAGCTCTCGATGTTTTGGCATGATGATGCAAATAAAGTGAATAATCTGGTAGAAATGAAAAGTCACGTAGACGTAGAATAGTAAACGTTTTCTTCGTTCTCTACGTTGCGTCCTCATTCATATGCTCGTGCGTTATTTTAATGGCGCATTTTAAAAATCAAGTTATCAAAATTCAACCAATGCTAATTTTTCATACTTCTCGTGCAATGCCCATGGAATTTGACATGTCAACGTAAAACTAGCAATTTTCAGAAAACATGTTTCCACTAAAAATGTTAACCTAATTTGATAAGTGTTTTTAAAATGCCGGTCCGCAAAAATACTAACAACAGCAAAAAATAAAGGTTCTAAAGAAAACTTGCAGTGTACAGGGTGAAAGAAAAAATCGAATAAACAGAAGAGGAACGACTTGAAATAAGTGAACACCGGGAGCACGCTTGTCCGTACAACTTCATTTCCCCTTATTTTGGCAAAAACAAAGCCAAATTAATATATATATATATATATATATATATATATATATATATATATATATATATATATATATATATATATATATATATATATATATATATCATATAATGATATTCGCTTTGTTCAGCATTAGAGGACAGTATAGGAAAAAGCGGAAGAAAATGAAGGTCTGGCACGACAAAGGAATGAAGCGAAAGAGTAAACGACGCTAGTGCCACGCCCATCGCATGCCTAATTTCCCTTCCTTTTTTAATGCACACGTAACGATATAGCGAGCGTCACTTGTATGCTGACGTAGTTAGACGTGTGCAAGTGTAAGAGAGCAATCGACCCTGCTGCCACCAGTGCTCGCACCACTTCGCTACGAGGCGCCACCACAATAGCCACTGATTGTGGGTTAGACTGCAGTCAAACATGAGAAGGAGTTGCATTTGCCTTCCCCATCAAAATTTATGTCACGAGAAAGACCGAGAAAGCCATTGAAGAAGGTCATTGCATGCATTCCATAGCATGGCTAACCTCGGCGATCTCTGCAGGAGACACTTTTTGCGGCGAATGCACAGGAAAACCGGATGAGATTCTTGAAGCTATTCATTTTCAAGTATTTTTTGAACGCTTCTGAATAATCATTCGCCCCCGAAACCGGAACATCGTAATATGGTCCATGTAGATTACGATATTCATAGTCGTAGAATGCCAATGTATAAAGAAAAAGATGTCCTCCAGACCATACGGTAGCTGACATAACCCACAAACCTCACCTTTCAAACGGTAGGTCGCACAGTGCAAGGACAATTTTCTTAGGAGCCATATATCTTATATAATTGATTTCCCATGACATAAGAGAATAACAGCATGGCGAGCTATTCTCTAATTAAAGACAAAGGATAATGGTGTGATATTAAAAAAACTCGCCTTGAAAGGTATGGTGAAATGGAAGTTGGTAGTAGGCTCTGCAGGCTCAACTGGTATTGGAGTACAACGGCCGACATCCACGTGGATGACAGGTTTGGTTCGGAAAACGGTCGAGCGTGGAGACAAAGGAGGAGCCGGCGTCAGTTCGTCACGCAACACACTGAATCGCTCGAATAGATCTTTGAACCTTCCACACATTCATTTACCTGCTGCCAGCAAGTTTTAACGTAGGCGTTCCCGGCCGTTTTTCTAGCTCACTTATTCTGGATAGAACCGACCCGGTTGTTGGGAAATTCGGCCTAGCCGATACTTGCACCTAAATTAGCTGTTACATACTGCTCGCAACCAAGCAACTATGCAATGAGCAATGAAGACTTTTTCACAAATGAAAACTAGCCTTAGCGAGTTGTTCCACAACATTGTGTCGTGGTCGAGGATGGGGCAAACCCATCGGAATGCCATACGAACTCGCTTCGGATGTTGAATCCGGACTGGGAGAGCGTACGCCGTTTTGGCGAGCCGTAAATGTGCGAGACACGAAGGGCGAAGGCGAAAGTGCACGCTCGTCCGTGGGAAAGCGCGCACATCCACTGGGTCCTGTCCATGTAACATATTCCCCATTTGGAGGAATTCAATGACACCATACACGTGACGAAAATGACACAAACCTCGCGGCGTCATTTCTGCCACTGCGCGATCCAACGCCGAGAAATTGGGCGTTGATGACGACTGAAGGAATGGCAGTTGGCGGCTGGCAATCGAATCCGTTCTGCGTGGTGCCTGAGGCACGCCACTGCCATTGTGTGCATCCGGATATTCCTTGAGCATGTTGAGTCGCTCGGAAGCCGTGAGTGACGTCGAAAGGCGAGGAGGAGGCGTAGGCGAATTGGCGCGTTGTGCCATCAAAGAGTTCGCCCAAAAAGTGCCAAGTTTGCTGGACGTCGCGCGTCCATTGAGTGCTTCAGGTGTGGGAGACGCTGCTTCGCGTCGTCGAACAGCATCGCCTAACAATCCTCGCTCCAGGCTATTTGAACTCAATTCCGACGAGGACGATGACTTGACGACGTGGCCACGCCGAGGAAACGTTGCTGATCCGTTCGTTGTAAACCCTGCATTTCAGGCATGACCGATATCAATTTGTAGAAGAAATCCATCCAATTGTGGTGCTGGCACTTACCATGAAAAATGGACTGCTCGGGTGTATCGGTTGGCTTGCTACGGAAAAGATCCTGCGCCCGTTCGAATGAATTTCGCCATTCATTTGTTGATTTACTCATGTTCTCACCGTCACCCAGGAGATCGTCTGAAGAAACAGTCCAATAATCAGTACTACAAGCATCTAGAAAATTACCTAGTAGACTGATGTCGAGTGGCTTCAGTGTAGAATTCGGCGAATAACGGTAGTTCCGATTTAATTTAGGCTCAGAAATCAGAAAAGCGTCTTCTGATGGGGAAAATTCAGAAGAGGTGCCGGGGTAGGCAGAAACGTTATTTGTTCCTTCTGGATGATAGGAATTGAATGATGGAGGGAAAGATGTAGCGGCGTTAGAAGAATTTAGAGAAGGAAAGTCGTCGAAGGATGAAGTAGCTAGAGGAGCATCGGTATAGCGATTGGGCAGAAGTGAATTGCGAGCCGAAGGATACCTGACAAAAAGGTTTGTATAGCTATTTGTATACTCAAAAGAGAATGTACGAATCACCTTTGCAAAAGATCTAACAGGGCAGAGCCGGAATTTGGAGATCGTTCTCTGAGCAATCGATGTAAATCAGTGTGGTGATCGTCTCGTATGAGCGAGGTAGCGGCTACACGCTGAAGATCTTCATTGACGACAAGATCGCGATGGGACAGAGGAGGTACAACTTCGAAAGCCCGCCGTTGGAATGGAGGAGTGTGCTCCCGCTGATTTCGAAGATGACGCTGCGTTGACGGAAAATCCGCGAGGTAGGCGTCGTTGATAAGCGGAGTACGCGGTCGAGCGTCCGCTGAAGCCGATCGCTGCGGCGTGTTGCTATCAGACGCGTACGACGGCAACGGCGATCGACGATGATAGTGGGAAGAAGGGTCGAAGTCGTCGTGGGTAGAGGACGCAGACGAAAAATATTGACGAGTGTAGGCGGAGGAAGCACCTGCAATGGAAGAGGGAGGTATGCAAGGGAGCCAGGCGTAAGGGAGAGCCGGATACGCAGCAAGTATCCACCGACATGTGCCGCCCATCGATGTGGCAAAGAGACTGCAGGACTATGCGGCCACTTCGGATCGATCATCCGAGAGGGAAGCAGTCCCAGCGTTGGAGGCAAAAACAATTGTGCTTGTCACAACGGCGGGCACAACGAGAGATATCGCCCACCCATTCAGCCCTCGAGCACGGCGTCGACGACAGTATTGACGGCACTCACCGTCAGGGGAGAAGGATGAGAAGGGCGAGTGGCGCATTCGCTTCTCCCAAATGCGCTATTGACACGGCACGTGGGTATGACAGCGGCGGACGTTCACCACAACCCGTGTCGATGCATCAACATCCTCTGCAAACGACGCCCAACGTACTCGACGCCCAACGTACACGACGCGATTGCAACAGTAAAGAGATGGTGGCGAGGCGCAAGGCGACGAGGAAAGTGACACGCTAGACGGCTGCTGACTCGCAATGGCAAGACCGCATTTACTACCTGCCAAGACGTTGACGTGAGAAAGTGTACAAAAAAGCGTCGGTAACCCCGTCGAGAGACATCAAGTGCATCGAAGAGAGAGAGGGAGAGAGAGAGAGAGAGTAGTGTGAGAGTGTGTGATTTTCGAAGATGAAATCGCAGAGGAGGAGTGTGGTAGAGCAAAAGATCGACAGCTGACACGCATCTCCTACACCGTCGGGAAGAATCATCAGAGCAGCAAAGTGACCACCCCCAAGTAGAGCGCCATTTCATAGTGAAATAGCGTAAGAGAAAGCTCTGTCGACAGATGCAACCAGATAACTGACAAATACGCCTTAATACGTTCAGCTGTTTACCAATTTATATTTTACTTCTTAAACACTGCGTAATGCGTACTTTCGACAATTTACATAAAATCAGGAATTTAATCAATATTCAGCAAGTTAACAATACGTTACAACCACTGGAAAGCGTTGACATCATAATGCAGTGAGTGTCATGTTAAGTTCATGTTAACCTTCCGCGATGCTAATCACATCTCCGTGTTTAAAGTGGTGAAAATGAACAATTGACCACTCTAACTTGTCGATATAGACTGGTTGGAGAAAGTGGACAAAAAACGTATAAAAAGAGATTATACAGAATTTCACGAAAGTTATTTTAACTTTTCGAAAAGCCAGCCTATTATTTTCCCAGAGTTGCTGTATTTTGGTACATCATGATATCTGACACCCTAACACTTTCAATAAATTCATTTCTACTGCTTTTTTTGTAAAATGTCATTGATCTGCCTAACTGTTCACATTACTGTTAACTCAAGTGTACGGTGTACAAAAATCTCAATAAAAAATCGCTCAAAGTCAATGCATAGCAGCATAAGTGTGGAGAGAATAGAGAAAAGGACATAAAATTAAACGAGGAGAGAATGCACAAACAATGTGGGAGGGATGAGGAAGAAGTGAAGGAGGTAGAGGAGGCACCACAGATATTAGCTGGGATGGAAGCGATGTATGGCAACGCTTCCCACAATCGACGCCATCCAACTTCCTTCCAAATACGTACCGGTTCGCTGTGTCAAAAGCGAAGTCACGCCACCTTTCGTATTTGCTTTGACGAGAGGAGAGAGAGAGAAAAAAGAGAGAGAGAGAGAAAGGGAAAGAGAAAAAGAGAAAGAACATCGCTACGTGACCCTGCCGGCCAATCGCCCACAAACTAAAAGTAAAAAGCTCAGAAAAGAGCGGCTGATCAGCATGGTGACACGCGTAGACGCCGCCATACAAGTGCGAGTGCGCTGGCCACCGATAGCCACCACCGCCATTCCAACTTCCACGCAACGTTCCACACAATCCTACGCACTTGCAGAGAATTGGGAAAAAAAGTGCTGGAAGGGGAAGGGAACGTGAGATACGCGTGGCATGGCGTCGATGTGTGCGTACTTCTGATTGTTCTCAACGAAATGGAACACAAATAGACGTGAAGGAGGGCAAAATAGGCGACGTCACGGGGGGCGCAGTGCGCAGCGTACACGACGAATCGTATGGAGTAGAAGATATGAAAGAAAAGTGAGCGAACGAAGTGAGTGCGTTTTATAGACGACGAGAAGGATGAGCACAGGGGAGAGAGACCGAGACGAGCAAGATCAAATAGAGCCGTCTGGCTCTCTTGCACCACACGTGTCGAATCATCACTCACGCTGCACCAACAACACCTTCAACTGCGGTTAAACGACTCGCAGTAAGAATGAGCGTCCCCCCCCCTCCTCCCGCTACTTTCATGCACTGCGATGCATTATCATGCGAATGCGTCGATTGATAGCCATCACCACCCCCCCCCCCCACCCAAGGCATTCATTACATCCAAGTAGCGGCGATAACGCCAAGACGAACGGGGAAGTCGCATCGACCCAGCCGTGGCTTAAAGATGAGCGACGCAGAGACGGCGCTGCAAACGCACCGAGCGATTCGCGTAGTGATACATAGAGTAGAGAATCTTCATCCACCCAGACACGAAAGTGATAGGCGTAAAGTTGGCGAATCGCGGCAAAGGTGGAAAAGAAGGAAAAGATGGGCGGCGGCCGGGCGGGTGAAGCCGCCAAGTATGCAGGACGCAGTGGTGTAATAGAAGAGAAGCACACACGGCCACCGTCTGTCCGCAGTGTCGGCTGTTTCTGCTGTGCCCTGTGGCAAGTCGTCCCTCGAGTCTGCCCCCCCCCCCCTCTGCACAACGACGTACGTGTGGTGTCATTGACCGGGGCGGTTGGATAGCCAGTGGCCATCCTCATGCCAGTCCACTCCCCCCCCCCCCCCCCGCCAGCGTTTCTCTACTCTGACAACCTCCGACATCACAACCATGTACTCATGATGATGATGATGATATGCCCGCGATGGCTATATAACCACACACAAAAACCATTATCCTGTCCACAAAGACAACGATGTTGTATTGCATTTCACTTCCTTCCATCGCCCCCCCCCCCTTCCTTCTTTCTTACGTTGACTCTTTAAAACAATATGCTTTCGTGCACACGACGCGGCGTTGTGGCGGGGGAGGGAGAATGACGATCACTTGACTTGTACATGACAAATTGGAGCAGGTGACACTCAATGAGAAGCATATCGCTGTGATTCCATCACATGGTCCAACATTATCCCAGTCACTCGCCCAAGCGTTGTCAGCCAAGACTTTAAAAAATTAACGGAAAACATCAATATCTACACGGATACGCTTCTTTGTATAAAACGTTAAAAATAAGATGAGTGGAGTACCCATCAAAAGTCAACCCTCACTATAAAAATAGAAATGAAGAAAAAAATTAAATGAAGGAAGTGAAAGCATTCAATATAAAACAAAAAAGAGAGAAAACATTAGAAAATTCGAAATTTGTTGCATCCCTTTGTTAGTGCGTAGTATATTTTTTCATCGATATTTTTCGGCAAAAACGGGAAAACATCTCTTCAAGGAAAATTGACCTTCACTTTAAATCCATTAAAAATCCGTGAAACATGATTCCCAAATATTCGCTAAAACACGAAAATCAGTCTAAATAAATATTGTTGTCGTTTTGTGGAAGCTGAAAAACACGCGACTATAAAAATAATATAAAAGCGCAGAAAGGCGAAAAGAAAGAAATTATGCATATTGTGTGTTCCTAATTGGCATGACAACTTCGCCATTTCGTCACACACAGCACACTTTTCACGTCCAATGAAATGCTCCCACAAAAAATGACTTTGAATACCTAGACGCTTTAAACTGACATGAGAACTAATCAAAACAACACTCTAAAACACCTTTAAAGAATTATATTGGAAAAATCTGTTCTAAAAAATTTTCCTCACTCCTGAAACCGACTAGAACGGAAAATCTTACGAAGAAATTTTCCATAAAAAAAATTTTTTTTTCAAAATTACCTCGGCTATTTTTAATATCCCCATAATGCATTAGGTTAGAAATATATCACGAAAAAGTTTAGATGTGTGTTTTCTGTTAATTTAAATAAAAATGTAAAAAATGGATATTTACTGTATCCCTTGAGAAGAAAATGAAAGCCGAAGTGGCTGTGTGAGCAATTGACGACAACGTCCAAATAATCACTGCCACTTTTTGAGTGCAAATACATGCTCACTGGCGCAATTTGACAAGAGTTAAAGGGGAATTTTGCATCTCACCGGAGAGGATTCGTCGAGAATCAGACGAGACAGCACCGGTGTCGAGCCACCATGCGCCAACTGCAACATATTTTACGTATTTTAGTTAACAAGAAACGGAAACCAAAGTAGCTGCGCCAATAAGTACCACAATTATGACTATTACATATCGTACAATCGAATCACAGCGCAAGGGGGAGGGGAGGAGCACGGCGGTCCCCCGATATTTATTTAGCTAAATTTAAAAATGCAATGAAGGGAATATGTATAAATGAGAGGTGACATTT
The DNA here is from genome assembly GCA_036711955.1 of Digitonthophagus gazella. Classification (NCBI taxonomy): domain Eukaryota; kingdom Metazoa; phylum Arthropoda; class Insecta; order Coleoptera; family Scarabaeidae; genus Digitonthophagus; species Digitonthophagus gazella. The sequence continues at coordinate 37,755 of JASCIT010000153.1, forward strand.
CGCATTTAGAACACTCCTGGAATGGGGGACTTTAGAGAATGGTTCACTTTTTAATGTTCAACTCGCAATGCACATTAGTCTTTTTTAATATGGAAAATGCCCTTAGCAAGTACATTTTTTTACTTTAGTTGTCAGACTGTCCCTACCAAGGAAGTTTAATGTGGGGTACCGCAACCCTCATCCTTTAATGCATTTAAATTTTTCGAAGTAATAACGAGGATGAGGCATAAAGTGCTGCGAGGCGATTGTAAGCTACATCGTATGTCACTTTTGCATCCTTTCTATGAATGAAAATCGTTAAATATAGCCACTGACCGTGACGCGAGGTGCAGAATCTCCTCTTCTCACTGGCGGTGATTCATCGAGAGACAGACGAGATAAAAACGGTGTAATTCCGGTTGATGGGAACTAGAACATCAACGATTAATGCAATGAAGTTCGCAAGGTAAGGGTTAGACAGTGCCGTCCATTGGCATGCAGTCTGTGACACAGGATTAGATATCATAGAGAAGACGGCAACACAACCACAAAGAACTGACAACAGTGAGGGGAGTCGACGTGAGAGGAGTGCGCGGACTTCTCGCTTCCCGTCTTCAACCATACCTTTCAATTATGCACGGAGGGCGACAAATCGGGAAATATAGCTCACCCGAGTCCATCAAAGGTAAAGAAGTCTGCGCGTCGTGCGGATAAGGACGTCACCCGTGGAGTATGCGGCGATTTCGGAGGTAGACCTAAACAAATACTTCTAATACCTTATTTCCGACGAAACACAGCCAAGAAAACAACATTTTTCTCTCCAATTTGAATAGGTGATGGGCCTAAACGAGATGGGATCGTGGAAAACAAATCTATGATTAAATTACCACAGTTCCATGTCAACATTTTCGAAACCCTTACTTTAAAATGTTTTTCGCATCTAGCAGGGTAGGCTACTAGAGTATGCCGACTTCGGCAAATTTGATGAGGCCTCCCAAGAGAAGAAAAGCGAAACTAAATATGCATAAGAAGGAGTTGAGATATGAGTGTAATGGACAGATAATCGGCTGTAATGACTGCACACTTACCGCTGCACCAAAAGAAAATACAGGTTTCGCAAAAATTAAAATACAAATGCTGCTTCGTCAAGGTCTTAATTTATACCATCGCGTTTTGTTGTATGCCTTCAATAAGAAATGCGCCCCAAGCATATGAACACAGCAGGAACCGAAATATTCGCTCGCGAATTTGTACTGGGTGACAACGGTAGAACTGCTTTACTCTCAATAAAAGACTGACTGGAGGGTCGCGCACTTAAGGAGAGAGAAGACACCCAAGCACTTGTGGAGATGTCGCCCCTCAATTCATTCTCCTCTTCCTCTTCTTCGCAGTTATCGTTCTCGTGTCTACAAGAAACATCCTTTCCTAACGCGTGCGGTTGGTCACTGTTTCAATCAAATGTATGGTCGCGACTACATCTCCTTACTCTCCCATGCCGCTTATACTTGTCGACCGAAAATCGACCACCAAAAACGTTCACATAGTGGTCATTGACTCGTTCGCGACTGTCATTCATACATGCAAAAGCCCTATAGCGAACTGTTGAATGATGAAAAAATTGAGACTGACTCTTCAGCCTTGAAAGAGAAGAACTGCTTTCGAGAATTTTTAGGAGAAGAAAGCGAATCCAGACAGAGCCGCTCCTGCAAAGAAAGATGCCATGGATTAATGTTCTTCATAATTTCGGTTGCCACACACATTTACTTAAAATACAACGATAAAAAACCTTCGAATACAGCAGCTTAAATGTCCAACTCACAAGGGAATGGTCTCAGTGGTCCGCGGTAAATCGGCATCAAATTTAGCCAGGACGTTCCATTAGGGATAGTGCTACCATTTCGGCGCATAAAGCAGGGGGAGGGCTGTGTCCTGGGGATCATAGAAACACAGCCAATACAGTCGGCTAGAACACAACCAGTGCTCGCTGGTGCTGCACGCACTGACTAACGCGCCATCTACTCAAATATGCATAATTTCATATTTGCATAGCTCAAACCACCTGTGTATTGCGTACTTTTTATGCGCCAAAGAATAATACCTTTTTATGCCAATAAAGGGCATACTAAAAGAATGCCCTGACTATTTTTGATGCCGATTTGTCACGTACCACTGAAAATGAGACCGTTCCTTTGTCAGTCCGAACTCTTTACGTTAAGAAATGCCCTACGTGCTTTGTTAATAACTATGGATTGCTGTTCTCTAGGATTGTAAAATTGCAGTCAACATGATCGCCGTTCTCTAGTTGTGCGGTTTTGAGCAGAAATGGTCTGAAGAGTATGTTGCATACGATATGCAAAGCGAAGAATCATTGCAATTCGTCTCCAAACCGACTCATCCGCTCAACGTCCACGTGAGAACGTGAATTTCATTCGCAGTGGCGGGCGTATCGCCGTTAATGCGGCTTTTCGTCGATAGGCGCGCGGTGTTTGGCAATGAATTCGCAAGGACTGACGACGCCGGGTGGTCTGGCGGTACGTCTCTCGCCATCGCCCTCCTCTCTACTCAGCGGCTCGTTCATTATGCGTACCACTTCCATTTGTCGTCGAAAGTGCCGCAGTGAGCGACGCGTCACCTGCACTCATCGACTTATTTCATACGGCATGTACCTTCTACTCCCATCAATACTATTCACCCCCTCCCCTCCCACCTCAATTATA
>JASCIT010000154.1:0-29512 GCA_036711955.1 Digitonthophagus gazella
GATACAAGATTAGTAATTACAGTTGCCCCTCAAAAAGATATTTGACCTCAAGGTAAGACATATCCTAAGAAAGCTGTTGCTATAACTAGAAATAAAATTAAAACTCCAACTGTTCAGGTTAAATGTAGATTATAAGATCCATAGTATATACCCCGTCCTACGTGAAGGTATAGACAAATAAAAAAAAATCTAGCACCATTAGCATGTAAGGTTCGTATTAGTCAACCATAATTTACATCTCGACAAATATGTACTACTCTATTAAAGGCTAAGTCTACATTAGGTGTATAGTGCATGGCTAGGAAGATTCCAGTAATAATTTGAATTATTAGACATAAGCCTAACAAGGATCCAAAATTTCATCATGCTCTAATATTAGATGGTGATGGTAAATCAATTAATGAATTATTAACAATTTTTAGTATAGGGGATATTTTTCGTATTGGTGTTTTCATAGATTTAATTTGAAGATCGTAAAGGTCCTCTTTTAAAATTAGTAATTTTTACAATAGCAAGAAGAGTAATTAATAAATAAATAATTAATATATATATAATTATATTATTTGGAAAATTTAAATATTTATTTAATGATCAATTAATTTCACTTAATAAACTTATTTTGTAAGAATTTCTTATAGTTATATAGAATGGGTCAATTGAAATTATTGTAATTAAGTAGATAAAATATATTAATATGGAAAATAAGAATAGTTTAATTGAGGGGAAGAATTTTTCATTTGATGCAATTCTTGTTATATAAATGAATAATACAAGTATTCCTCCAATTATAATTAAAAATAAAATATAAGAAAATCAATAATTAGAATTGAAATATCCTATAAATAGTGAAGTGTTAATAGTTTGAATTAACAGGATTATACCTAAGGTTAAAGGGTGTTTCAATCAAATCATAAATAAGGATATTATTATTGAGATTGTTATTATAGTTAAAATATCAGAGAATAGTTTAAAAAAAATTTTAATTTTGGAGATTAAAGATGAAATTAGTTATTTTTTCTCTGAAGTTTTAAAAGAGTTAATCTTTTTTTTGGTTTACAAGACCAATATTTTATTATAAATTATTAAAACAATGTTAATTTTTAGTTTAGGTGTTTCTATTTTTATGTATTTTATAGGATTAATTTCTTTTACTATGAAACGTAAGCATTTATTATTAATATTATTAAGATTAGAGTTTATTATTTTAAGTTTATTTTTTAATTTATTTTTATATTTAGCTTATTATTATTTGAATATTTTTTTAGAATAGTCTTTTTAACTATAAGAGTATGTGAGGGGGCTTTAGGGTTAGCTGTTTTAGTTTCTTTGATTCGTACTCATGGTAATGATTATTTTAGAACTTTTAATGTATTATGATAAAATATCTTGTTATAATAATTTTTATGATTCCATTAAGTTTTAAGATAAAAAATTTTTGATTAAATCAATCTATATATTTTATTATATTTTTTTATTTTTATTAAATTTTAGATATTCTTATATATTTAAGAGTATTAGTTATTTTTTAGGGTGTGATTTATTGTCTTTTACTATAGTTTTATTAAGATTATGGGTTTGTGCTTTAATAATTATAGCAAGAGAAAGGGTTAATTATAAGAATTATTTTAATAATTTTTTTTTATTAATTATTTTATTTTTAATATTTTTTTTATTTGTAACTTTTACTTCAATAAATTTATTTCTTTTTATTTATTTTTTGAAATGAGATTAATTCCAACTTTAATTTTAATTGTTGGTTGGGGTTATCAACCTGAACGATTACAGGCCGGTATTTATTTATTATTTTATACTTTATTTGTTTCTTTACCAATAATAATTTCAATTTTTTATTATTATGAAAAATTTTTTGTTTTAGATTTTTTTTTTATAAATAATTTGGTAAGTAATATTTATATGTATTTATGTATAAATTTAGCTTTTTTTGTTAAAATACCTATATATTTAGTTCATTTATGATTACCTAAGGCTCATGTTGAGGCTCCAGTTTCTGGGTCTATGATTTTAGCTGGTGTATTATTAAAGTTAGGAGGGTATGGCTTAATGCGTTTAATATCAGTTTTTTTAGAAATTGGTATGAAAATTAATATGATTTTTGTAGTTATTAGAATATATGGGGGATTATTAGTATCTTTAATTTGTATTCGTCAAATTGACATTAAATCTTTAATTGCTTATTCTTCAGTAGCCCATATAGGGTTAGTTTTAGGTGGCATTATAACGATTTCTTATTGGGGAATATGTGGGGCTTTAGTGATAATATTAGCTCATGGTTTATGTTCTTCAGGTTTATTTTGTTTAGCAAATATTAATTATGAACGTTTATTGAGACGGAGAATATTTTTAAATAAGGGGATTGATTAATTTAATACCTTCAATAAGATTGTGATGATTTTTATTAAGAAGGTCAAATATAGCTGCACCCCCTTCTTTTAATTTATTAGGGGAAATTATACTAATTAATAGTTTGATTAGGTGAAATAATTTATGTATATTAATATTGATATTTTTATCTTTTTTTAGAGCAGTTTATTCATTGTATCTTTATTCATATACTCAGCATGGGAAGTTATTTTCTGGGATTTATTCATTTTCTAATGGTGTAGTTCGTGAATATTTATTACTAATATTACATTGATTACCCTTAAATATTTTAATTTTAAAGAGAGAATATTTTTGTTTATGAATTTATTTAAGTAGTTTAATTTAAAATACTGATTTGTGATGTCAGTGATATATGAGGATATCTTAGATAATTTCAATTTGTTTTATTTATTTTTTATTTATATTAATTTTGAGAATTTCTTTATTTTTTAGTAGATTGTATTTTATAGTATTGGATTATACTGTAATAATAGAATTTCAATTAATTAGAATTAATTCTTGTCAAATTTTAATAACAATTTTATTTGATTGAATATCTTTATTATTTATAAGATTTGTTTTATTTATTTCTTCAATAGTAATTTTTTATAGAGATGAATATATAGAGGGTGATTTAAATATTAATCGTTTTATTATATTAGTTTGTATGTTTGTTTTATCGATGATATTGTTAATTATTAGGCCAAATTTAATTAGAATTTTATTAGGTTGAGATGGTTTAGGGTTAGTTTCTTATTGTTTAGTTATCTATTATCAGAATGTAAAATCTTATAATGCAGGTATAATTACAGCATTAAGAAATCGAATTGGGGATGTATTTTTGTTATTATCTATTGCTTGAATAATAAATTATGGTGGGTTTAATTATTACTATTATGTTGATTATATAAAGAGTGATGAATTAGTAATTATTGGATTATTTGTGATAATTGCTGCAATAACAAAGTCAGCTCAAATTCCATTTTCTTCTTGGTTACCTGCAGCTATAGCTGCTCCAACCCCAGTTTCTTCTTTAGTTCACTCATCAACTTTAGTAACTGCTGGTGTTTACTTATTAATTCGATTTAATTTAGCTTTAAGATATAATTGTATGTTATTTTTATTATTTATTGGTAGAATAACTATATTTATGGCTGGATTAGGGGCAAATTTTGAGTATGATTTAAAAAAAATTATTGCTTTATCAACTTTGAGACAGTTAGGGTTAATAATAAGAATTTTGTCTTTAGGGGAGTATAATTTAGCTTTTTTTCATTTATTAACTCATGCTTTATTTAAGGCATTATTGTTTATGTGTGCAGGTTGTATAATTCATAATGTTGGAAATTGTCAAGATATTCGTTTTATGGGGGGATTAGTAAATTTAATGCCTTTAACTTGTTCTTTTTTTATCATTTCAAATATGGCTTTATGTGGTTTACCATTTTTATCGGGGTTTTATTCTAAGGATTTAATTTTAGAAATTGTTTCTATAAATTATTTAAATATTTATATTTATTTGATTTTTTTTGTTTCTACTGGTTTAACAGTTTCTTATACTTTTCGCTTAATTTATTATGTTTTAATTGGTGATTTTAATCATTTTTCTTTAAATATAATTTCTGATAATAATAATTATATTATATTAAAGGGTATAAGAGGTTTAATTAGATTGGTGATTTTCGGGGGTAGAATATTAATATGAGTAATATTTCCTATTCCTTATTTTATTTGTTTACCTTTTTTAATGAAGATTATAGCTTTGTTAGTAACTTTAATTGGAATAGTCTTAGGGTATGAGCTTTCAAAATTTGGGTTATGTTATTCTTTAAATTCATTAAATTATTTAAAATTTAGATTATTTTTTTCTTCAATGTGAAATATGCCTATTTTATCAACATTTGGTGTTAATTATTATCCATTAATTATGGGGAATTTGATTTATAAGAGAGTTGATCAAGGTTGATCTGAATATGTTGGAGCTCAGAATCTTTTTAGTAATATTAAGAATTCTTCTATGTTTTTACAATTTTTATATAATAATAATTTAAAAATTTTTATATTATTAACAGTTTTATGAATTATATTTATAGTATTGATTTAACTTAAATAGCTTAATTTAGAGTATAATATTGAAGATATTAGGGTAATATTTTTATATTTTTAAGTAATTTTATAATTTATAAATAAAAAATTTATTTTTACATTGAAAATGTAATGTTTTAGTAGTTAAACTAATAAATTTTTAAAGATATTAACAGATTCCACTGCTAAAGAATTAAGTTAGAAGCTTATTCTTGAATTATCATATCTTTTTAATTGGGAAAAAGTTAATCCAATGTTATCATTAACAGTGATATGCCGCTATTTTGGCTTCAATTAATTTTATTTAAATAAGGATGAATTTTATCATCATAATTTTAGGTCGAAACTAAATACAAATTTTTGTTTCTTATTTTAAGGTAAATTGAGAAATTTTCAATATCTTTTAAATGCAAATTAAATGTTATAATTAACTATTACCCTGGGTTAGGTTTTATTTAGTTCAATTTAGGGCTCCTTGATTTCATTCATGGTAGAGACCAAACAATAGAATAAATAAAAAGAAAGATGTAATTAATCTAAAATTAATAATATTAGAAATTTTAATAGTTATAATTATTGGAATTAGTAGGGTAATTTCAACGTCAAAAATTAAGAAAATTACTGCAATTAAGAAAAAGTGTAATGAAAATGGCATTCGGGCTGAACTTTTAGGGTCAAACCCACATTCAAATGGGGATCTTTTTTCTCGGTCATAGAAACTTTTTTTTGATAAAATTGAAGCTAAAACGATTAAGATATAACAAATACAAAAAATTATTATTCTAAAGTAAAAAATTATTTTAATTATTTATACTAAATATAATTAGATCTTTTGATTGGAAATCAATTATAATATTTTATACTATATAAATAATTATCTACCTCATCAATAAATAGTAATATATAAAAATAATCAAACTACATCAACAAAATGTCAATATCAAGCAGCTGCTTCAAATCCGAAATGATGAATACACGAAAAATGATTATTATAGTGACGAATTAAACATACTAGTAAAAATGTTGTTCCAATAATTACATGAATCCCATGGAATCCTGTTGCTATAAAAAATGAAGAACCATAAACTCTATCTGCGATAGTGAAGGGGGCTTCGATATATTCATAAGCTTGTAGAATTGTAAAGTAGATTCCTAATACTACAGTTAGGATTAGTCTTTGTAATGCTTGAGTATAGTTATTTTCAATTAATCTGTGATGAGCTCAAGTTACTGTTAGTCCTGATGTTAATAAAATTAAAGTATTTAATAGTGGAATTTGAAGAGGGTTGAATGGGACAATTCCCTTAGGGGGTCATATTATTCCAATTTCAATAGAGGGAGATAAACTTCTATGAAAGAATCCTCAAAAGAAAGAAATAAAAAAGAATACTTCTGAAGTAATAAATAAAATTATCCCCCATCGAAGTCCTATTGTAACTTGATAAGTGTGAAGGCCTTGGAAGGTTCCTTCTCGAACTACATCCCGTCATCATTGGTATATAACTATTAAAGTAATAAGGGATCCTAATAAAAATAATCTATTATTATAGAAATGAAATCATTTAATAATACCAATTATTGTGATTATAGCACCAAAAGCTCCTAAGATAGGTCATGGTCTAACATCAACTAAATGAAATGGGTGATTTTTTTTTGCCATTAATTTACTTCTCTAGAGTAAAGAGTTGCTAATACTGCAAATACGTAAGATTGAATAATTGAGACTGCTGATTCTAATAATAATAGTAATAATTGAGTAATAATAAGTAGATTAATTATTAGTAAGTTTAATATAGATCCTGTATTCCCTAAAAGAGTTATTAATAGATGGCCAGCAATTATATTGGCTGCTAATCGAACTGCTAAAGTTCCTGGTCGAATAATATTTCTAATTGTTTCAATACATACTATAAAAGGTATAAGAACAGGAGGAGTTCCTTGAGGAACTAGGTGAGTAAATATGTGTATTGTGTTATTGATTCACCCATAAATTATAAATCTTAATCATATAGGTAGGGCTAGTGATAAAGTTAGTGCAAGATGTCTTGATCTAGTAAAAATGTATGGAAATAATCCTAAAAAATTATTATAAACAATTATAGAAAAAATTGAAATAAAAATTAAAGTTCTTCCTTTAATAGAGTTATTTCCAATAAGAATTTTAAATTCATTATGAAGGGTAATAATAATTTTATTTCATAAGAAATTATAACGAGAAGGAATTAATCAGAATATTGTAGGTAAAAAAATAATTCCTAAAAAGGTTCTTATTCAATTAAGAGAAGTTCCTATATATGTTCCAGGATCAAAAGAAGAGAATAGATTAGTTATCATTTTCAGTTTAGGTTAAATTTATTTTTTTTAAAAGATGAAGTTTTAATAGTATAATTAAATGCATAATAATTTAATACATTAAAAATTATAAAAATTATAGAAAAATAAAATAATAATATTAATCAATTAATTGGGGCTATTTGTGGAATTAAAAATTATTTCTATTGAAATTATTTTAGTTTGACAAACTAATGTTATTATATTAACTAAATTTTTCATTAGAAGTAATTGCTAATTTACTATTCTATGGTTTAAGAGACCAATACTTGCGTTTCAGTCATCTAATGTTTAGTTAGAATTTATTCATTTAATAAAGTACTTTATTGAAATTCTTTCAACTACAATAGGCATAAATCTATGATTAGCCCCACAAATTTCAGAACATTGGCCAAAAAATAATCCAGCTCGATTTATTAAGAATCTAATTTGATTTAATCGTCCTGGAGTAGCATCAATTTTTACTCTTAGAGCAGGAATTGTTCAGGAATGAATAACATCTGCAGCTGTTACTAGTATACGAATTTGAGAGTTAAATGGTAATACTGTTCGATTATCGACATCTAAAAGTCGAAATCCGTCAATTTTTATTTCATTTGTTGGAATTATATAAGAATCAAACTCAATTTTTTTGAAATCTGAATACTCATATGATCAATATCATTGATGTCCAATTGTTTTAATAGAAATTAATGGGTTATTAATTTCATCCAATAAGTATAAAAGTTGAAGAGAAGGTAAAGCAATAAAAATTAATGTAACTGCGGGAACAATAGTTCAAATAATTTCAATAGTTTGTCCTTCTAATAAGAATCGATAGTTATATTTATTAAAAAATAATCTTGCTATAAGATATCTTACTATAACAGTAATTATTAATAGAATTAATAAAGCGTGATTGTGAAAAAAAATTAATTGCTCTATTAATGGTGAAGCAGCGTCTTGAAGGGATGTTCTTTTTCAAGTAGCTATTTCTAAAAAAAGTAATTAACTTTATATATGAAGCTTAAATTCATTGCACTATTCTGCCATATTAGAAATTTGATGTTAAAATTGGTAATTCATCGTATCTATGTTCTGCTGGGGGTATTTTTTGTATTCATTCGATAGATGTTGGTATATTTAGAGTTCCAATAGATTTTCGTATTGATGAGAATCTATCTCAAATAATAAATAAAAATAAGAAAATTCTAATTAATGAAATTAATGATCCAATTGAAGAAATAATATTTCATGTTGTATAAGCATCAGGATAATCTGAATATCGTCGAGGTATACCTCTTAATCCTAAGAAATGTTGTGGGAAAAAGGTTATGTTAACTCCAATGAATATAATTAAGAATTGAATTTTTAAATATTTTTGATTTATAGTTAGTCCAGTAAATAGTGGGAATCAATGAACAAACCCTGCTATAATAGCAAATACAGCCCCTATTGATAAAACATAATGAAAGTGTGCTACTACATAATAGGTATCATGTAAGACGATGTCAATAGAAGAATTTGCTAGAACTACACCTGTTAATCCTCCTACTGTAAAAAGGAACACAAATCCTAAAGCTCAAATTATTGATGGAGAATAATTTAATTGTGTACCATGAAGAGTGGCTAGTCATCTAAAAATTTTAATACCAGTTGGGACAGCAATAATTATTGTAGCTGATGTAAAGTATGCCCGGGTGTCAACGTCTATTCCTACTGTAAATATATGGTGAGCTCAAACAATAAATCCTAAAAGACCAATTGCTATTATGGCATAAATTATACCTAAAGTACCAAATGTTTCCTTTTTTCTTCTTTCTTGTCTAATAATATGAGAGATTATTCCAAATCCTGGTAAAATTAAAATATAAACTTCAGGATGTCCGAAAAATCAAAATAAATGTTGGTAAAGAATTGGGTCTCCTCCTCCTATTGGGTCAAAAAATGTAGTATTTAAATTTCGATCTGTAAGAAGTATAGTAATTGCCCCTGCTAATACGGGAAGTGATAAAAGAAGGAGAAGGGCAGTAATTGCTACAGCTCATGCAAATAGGGGTATTCGATCAAATGTTATTCCTGTTGATCGTATATTAATTACTGTTGTAATAAAATTTACTGCCCCTAAAATTGAAGAGATTCCTGCTAAATGAAGTCTGAAAATAGCTAAATCTACTGAAGCTCCTCCGTGGGCAATATTAGATGATAGTGGTGGGTATACTGTTCATCCTGTTCCTGCACCTCTTTCTACTATTCTTCTTATTAAAAGGAGAGTTAAAGAAGGGGGTAAAAGTCAGAATCTTATGTTATTTATTCGTGGGAAAGCTATATCAGGGGCTCCAAGTATCAGGGGTACTAATCAATTTCCAAATCCCCCAATTAGAATAGGTATAACTATAAAGAAAATTATAATAAATGCATGTGCAGTTACAATTACATTATAAATTTGATCATCACCAATTAATGTTCCGGGATTTCCTAATTCAGCTCGAATTAGTAATCTTAGAGATGTTCCTACTATCCCTGCTCATGATCCAAATATAAAATATAAAGTTCCAATATCCTTATGATTTGTAGAAAATAATCATTTATTCATTAAATATAGTAAAATGGCTGAGATGTAAGCGATAAATTGTAAATTTATTTACGAAATAAAATTTCTTTTACTAAGTTTTATAGTCAAAATAATGATGTTAAATTGCAAATTTAAAGTTGAATTTTATTCTAAAACTTAAGGCTTAAAGAGACATTCTTTTTTTGAAACTTTGAAGGTTTCTAGTTTAAAATAACTTAAATCCTTAGTATAAATTGAATAAAATTGTAATAAATAGTAATCTTATAAGAATAATAAAATTAATTAAATAAATATTATTTAATTGATTTAAATAAGGTATTTTATAATAAAGGTTATTATTTGTATTTATAATGATTCCTAAAGTAATGATTCGTATATAAAAAAATAATGTAATTAAAGTTATTACGATTACAATTAGAGATAAAGAGAACAAATTTATTTTAATTAAAATTTGAATTGTTAATCATTTTGGTATAAATCCTAGAAATGGGGGTAATCCTCCTAATGATATAAAATTTAATATAAAAAAAAATTTAATTAAAGGATAGTGATTAATTGATAAAAATAATTGTCTTAATATAAAAATATTAAATTTACTTAAAATAATAATAATATTAAGTGTAATAATTATATAAGTAATAAAATAGTAAATTCAAATTGTTTCAAAAAAAAGTATTGATGCCAATATTCATCTTAGATGATTAATTGATGAGTAGGCTAGAATTTTTCGTATTCTAGTTTGGTTAAGTCCTAGAATTCCTCTGAAAATTCTTCTTATAATAATAATTAAAATTAGATATGATATTCTTTGAAAATTAGTGTAGGTAATTAATACTAATGGGGCAATTTTTTGTCATGTTAATATAATAAAAGAATTTGTTCATGATAGACCTTCCATTACTTCGGGGAATCAAAAATGAAATGGTGCTGCTCCTATTTTGATAAATAAAGATGTATTGAACATTATAGTTAAATAAAAATTACTTATAATATAAGAAAAATCTAAAGATATTAGAATAATGGAAAAAAGTAAAATTGTTGAAGCTAAGGCTTGAGTAATAAAATATTTTATTGCTGCCTCAGATGCTATTGAATTTTTAGTATTTCTTATTAAAGGGATAATAGATAATAAATTAATTTCTAAACCTAATCATATTCCTATTCAAGAATAAGATGAGATAGAAATTAATGTTCCAAAAATTAATGTAGAGGAAAAGATTAATTTGTAGAAGTTAATCAAAAAGAAGAGGATTGTAACCTCTATGATTGGGGTATGAACCCAGTAGCTTAATTAGCTTATCTTTTTATAATTTAGTATATGATGTACATAAATTTTTGATATTTAAAGAAATAGTTTAATTCTATTAATTATAAAATAATGGAGGTAAGATAAATTTACATGCTTTATTCTATCAAAATAATTCTTTTTCAGACACTCCATTTTTTGTACTAAAAAAAGTTATCTAAGTGTAAAATCTAAGTACAAAATTTATTAATTTTTAAAAATTAATAAATTATTAACCAAGGATTTCCTCATACTTAATTATTTTTAGGATATTTCTCTCTGGGGCTAATGAGCTAGCCGTAACCTTTTATAAATTCTTGGAAAATCTATAAAAACTATTAAAATTGTGTTGGTAATTTTTATAAATTCTTGGAAAATCTATAAAAACTATTAAAATTGTGTTGGTAATTTTTATAAATTCTTGGAAAATCTATAAAAACTATTAAAATTGTGTTGGTAATTTTTATAAATTCTTGGAAAATCTATAAAAACTATTAAAATTGTGTTGGTAATTTTTATAAATTCTTGGAAAATCTATAAAAACTATTAAAATTGTGTTGAATTTTTATAAATTCTTGGAAAATCTATAAAAACTATTAAAATTGTGTTGGTAATTTTTATAAATTCTTGGAAAATCTATAAAAACTATTAAAATTGTGTTGGTAACCTTTTATAAATTCTTGGAAAATCTATAAAAACTATTAAAATTGTGTTGGTAATTTTTATAAATTCTTGGAAAATCTATAAAAACTATTAAAATTGTGTTGGTAATTTTTATAAATTCTTGGAAAATCTATAAAAACTATTAAAATTGTGTTGGTAACCTTTTATAAATTCTTGGAAAATCTATAAAAACTATTAAAATTGTGTTGGTAATTTTTATAAATTCTTGGAAAATCTATAAAAACTATTAAAATTGTGTTGGTAACCTTTTATAAATTCTTGGAAAATCTATAAAAACTATTAAAATTGTGTTGGTAATTTTTATAAATTCTTGGAAAATCTATAAAAACTATTAAAATTGTGTTGGTAATTTTTATAAATTCTTGGAAAATCTATAAAAACTATTAAAATTGTGTTGGTAACCTTTTATAAATTCTTGGAAAATCTATAAAAACTATTAAAATTGTGTTGGTAATTTTTATAAATTCTTGGAAAATCTATAAAAACTATTAAAATTGTGTTGGTAATTTTTATAAATTCTTGGAAAATCTATAAAAACTATTAAAATTGTGTTGGTAATTTTTATAAATTCTTGGAAAATCTATAAAAACTATTAAAATTGTGTTGGTAATTTTTATAAATTCTTGGAAAATCTATAAAAACTGTTAAAATTGTGTTGGTAATTTTTATAAATTCTTGGAAAATCTATAAAAACTATTAAAATTTAACTAATAAAATTTTAATATAAATTATATTCATACAAAATTCATTAATATATAAATTTTTTCAAAATCAATTTCTTTATTTAGAATAAATTTTTGATAAACTAAAATTTAATTAATATTGGATAATCCCTATTAGTTAACAAAATAGTTTTTTAAGTAAACCGAATTTAACCAATAAAATTTTAATATAAATTATATTCATACAAAATTCATTAATATATAAATTTTTTCAAAATCAATTTCTTTATTTAGAATAAATTTTTGATAAACTAAAATTTAATCAATATTGGATAATCCCTATTAGTTAACAAAATAGTTTTTTAAGTAAACCGAATTTAACCAATAAAATTTTAATATAAATTATATTCATACAAAATTCATTAATATATAAATTTTTTCAAAATCAATTTCTTTATTTAGAATAAATTTTTGATAAACTAAAATTTAATCAATATTGGATAATCCCTATTAGTTAACAAAATAGTTTTTTAAGTAAACCGAATTTAACCAATAAAATTTTAATATAAATTATATTCATACAAAATTCATTAATATATAAATTTTTTCAAAATCAATTTCTTTATTTAGAATAAATTTTTGATAAACTAAAATTTAATCAATATTGGATAATCCCTATTAGTTAACAAAATAGTTTTTTAAGTAAACCGAATTTAACCAATAAAATTTTAATATAAATTATATTCATACAAAATTCATTAATATATAAATTTTTTCAAAATCAATTTCTTTATTTAGAATAAATTTTTGATAAACTAAAATTTAATCAATATTGGATAATCCCTATTAGTTAACAAAACAGTTTTCCAAGTAAACCGAATTTAACCAATAAAATTTTAATATAAATTATATTCATACAAAATTCATTAGTATATAAATTTTTTCAAAATCAATTTCTTTATTTAGAATAAATTTTTGATAAACTAAAATTTAATCAATATTGGATAATCCCTATTAGTTAACAAAACAGTTTTCCAAGTAAACCGAATTTAACCAATAAAATTTTAATATAAATTATATTCATACAAAATTCATTAATATATAAATTTTTTCAAAATCAATTTCTTTATTTAGAATAAATTTTTGATAAACTAAAATTTAATCAATATTGGATAATCCCTATTAGTTAACAAAACAGTTTTCCAAGTAAACCGAATTTAACCAATAAAATTTTAATATAAATTATATTCATACAAAATTCATTAATATATAAATTTTTTCAAAATCAATTTCTTTATTTAGAATAAATTTTTGATAAACTAAAATTTAATCAATATTGGGTAATCCCTATTAGTTAACAAAATAGTTTTCCAAGTAAACCGAATTTAACCAATAAAATTTTAATATAAATTATATTCATACAAAATTCATTAATATATAAATTTTTTCAAAATCAATTTCTTTATTTAGAATAAATTTTTGATAAACTAAAATTTAATCAATATTGGATAATCCCTATTAGTTAATAAAACAATTTTTTTATTAAAGTGAATTATTTAATTTTTTTTTAAAAAATAAAGGTTTCTAAGCAATTATCCAATTTTTTTTTTTTTTTTTTTTTTTTTTCCGAAAAAAATTTTTTTTTGAAAAAATTTTAAAAAAATGAAAATTTCTGAATTTGTTCAGGGATTTCCCATAAAGGCTAAAATTTGACAAAAAAATTATGGAGATTTTTCGTTTTGAAAAATGGGTGAAAAATTTTTAGGGGGGGGTTTGAAAAAAAAAAAATCATTTTTTTTGATTTTTTTTTTTTAAAAATTTAGAATTTATGGAAAATTTCATTCTAATTGATTTTTTTTTTTTTTTTACTTTAATTAGAATTAATTTTTGATAAACTCATTTTTTATAAATTGTTTTGAATCCTGTGAGGTTAATAATTTGTGGTACGGTTTTGTACGAGAAAGTTAGGTATTTTTTGAAAATCGGCCAAAAAATGGGATTTTTATGGGGGTTTTCTCATGAAAAAATACTGGAAAATTAGGTTCTTTTTTTTTCTTTTTTTTTTTTGTCATTTTTGGGGAAAAAATATTGGAGAATTGTGTATAGGTGAAAAAAAAAAAAATGGAGGGTTTTGAAATTTCATGAGGAAAAAAAATCGCAAAAATATCCTGAAGATTTGTGTATTCAAATTTGGGAAAAATCGATTTTTCGGAATTTTTGGAAAAGTCATTTTTGGGGTATTATGGGGTTTGCTCAGAAAACGGCAAAAAAAAATGAAAATTTTTTTTGTATTATAAATATTTACTAGATATATAAAAGTAGACATTTATATATTAATAAATACTATAATTATTATATATATATATATATACGTTAATGCAATAATAATTTAGTGTATATATTTCAATTGACAATTGATTGTCTCGTCAAGTTATAATAAAATAAATTGAAGAGAAATTAAGAGAGAAATATATTAATAATCTATTAATATATAATAAATTTATTAATAAATAATAATTAAAAAGTTTAATTTAATAAAAACTATTTTATCATATAATATATATATATTAAATTAATTAATAATTATACATTATTATAATTATATTAAATATTTATATATTTATAAATATTTATTATATAATATATATATATATATGTTTAATAATTATTATACATAATGTTAATAAAAATATAATAAAATTAATTCTTATTTTAATATAAATAATTTATAATATAATATATATATATATATATAATTATTATTAAATCATTATATTAATTTTATTATAATAATATTAAATATTTATATAGTAAAAATAAATTTTATTAAAATTTATAAATTTTTTTTTCAAAAAAAAAAAAAAAAAAAAACCTAATTTATTATAAAATTAAATAATTTTATGATAAAAAAAGAATTTTTGATTTTATAAAAATTTTTTATATTAATGAATTTTGTATGAATATAATTTATATTAAAATTTTATTGGTTAAATTCGGTTTACTTGGAAAATTGTTTTGTTAACTAATATGGATTACCCAATATTGATTAAATTTTAGTTTATCAAAAATTTATTCTAAATAAAGAAATTGATTTTGAAAAAATTTATATATTAATGAATTTTGTATGAATATAATTTATATTAAAATTTTATTGGTTAAATTCGGTTTACTTGGAAAACTGTTTTGTTAACTAATAGGGATTATCCAATATTGATTAAATTTTAGTTTATCAAAAATTTATTCTAAATAAAGAAATTGATTTTGAAAAAATTTATATATTAATGAATTTTGTATGAATATAATTTATATTAAAATTTTATTGGTTAAATTCGGTTTACTTGGAAAACTGTTTTGTTAACTAATAGGGATTATCCAATATTGATTAAATTTTAGTTTATCAAAAATTTATTCTAAATAAAGAAATTGATTTTGAAAAAATTTATATATTAATGAATTTTGTATGAATATAATTTATATTAAAATTTTATTGGTTAAATTCGGTTTACTTGGAAAACTGTTTTGTTAACTAATAGGGATTATCCAATATTGATTAAATTTTAGTTTATCAAAAATTTATTCTAAATAAAGAAATTGATTTTGAAAAAATTTATATATTAATGAATTTTGTATGAATATAATTTATATTAAAATTTTATTGGTTAAATTCGGTTTACTTGGAAAACTGTTTTGTTAACTAATAGGGATTATCCAATATTGATTAAATTTTAGTTTATCAAAAATTTATTCTAAATAAAGAAATTGATTTTGAAAAAATTTATATATTAATGAATTTTGTATGAATATAATTTATATTAAAATTTTATTGGTTAAATTCGGTTTACTTGGAAAACTGTTTTGTTAACTAATAGGGATTATCCAATATTGATTAAATTTTAGTTTATCAAAAATTTATTCTAAATAAAGAAATTGATTTTGAAAAAATTTATATATTAATGAATTTTGTATGAATATAATTTATATTAAAATTTTATTGGTTAAATTCGGTTTACTTGGAAAACTGTTTTGTTAACTAATAGGGATTATCCAATATTGATTAAATTTTAGTTTATCAAAAATTTATTCTAAATAAAGAAATTGATTTTGAAAAAATTTATATATTAATGAATTTTGTATGAATATAATTTATATTAAAATTTTATTGGTTAAATTCGGTTTACTTGGAAAATTGTTTTGTTAACTAATAGGGATTATCCAATATTGATTAAATTTTAGTTTATCAAAAATTTATTCTAAATAAAGAAATTGATTTTGAAAAAATTTATATATTAATGAATTTTGTATGAATATAATTTATATTAAAATTTTATTGGTTAAATTCGGTTTACTTGGAAAACTGTTTTGTTAACTAATAAGGATTATCTAATATTGATTAAATTTTGATTTGAAAAATTTATTCTAGATAAAAAATTGATTTTGAAAAAATTTATATATTAATGAATTTTGTATGAATATAATTTATATTAAAATTTTATTGGTTAAATTTGGTTTACTTGGAAAACTGTTTTGTTAACTAATAAGGATTATCCAATATTGATTAAATTTTGATTTGAAAAATTTATTCTAGATAAAGAAATTGATTTTGAAAAAATTTATATATTAATGAATTTTGTATGAATATAATTTATATTAAAATTTTATTGGTTAAATTTGGTTTGCTTGGAAAACTTTTTTTAACTAATAAGGATTATTCAATATTGATTAAATTTTGGTTTGAAAAATTTATCCTAGATAAAGAAATTGATTTTGAAAAAATTTATATACTAATGAATTTTGTATGAATATAATTTATATTAAAATTTTATTGGTTAAATTTGGTTTGCTTGGAAAACTTTTTTTAATTAATAAGGATTATCCAATATTGATTAAATTTTGGTTTGAAAAATTTATTCTAGATAAAGAAATTGATTTTGAAAAAATTGATATACTAATGAATTTTGTATGAATATAATTTATACTAAAATTTTATTGGTTAAATTCGGTTTACTTGGAAAACTTTTTTTAACTAATAAGGATTATCTAATATTGATTAAATTTTGGTTTGAAAAATTTATTCTAGATAAAGAAATTGATTTTGAAAAAATTTATATACTAATGAATTTTGTATGAATATAATTTATACTAAAATTTTATTGTTTAAATTTGGTTTACTTGGAAAACTTTTTTTAATTAATAAGGATTATCCAATATTGATTAAATTTTGGTTTGAAAAATTTATTCTAGATAAAGAAATTGATTTTGAAAAAATTTATATACTAATGAATTTTGTATGAATATAATTTATACTAAAATTTTATTGGTTAAATTTGGTTTATTTGGAAAATTTTTGTTAACTAATAAGAATTATCCAATATTAATTAAATTTTGGTTTGAAAAATTTATTCTAGATAAAGAAATTGATTTTGAAAAAATTTATATACTAATGAATTTTGTATGAATATAATTTATACTAAAATTTTATTGGTTAAATTTGGTTTATTTGGAAAATTTTTGTTAACTAATAAGAATTATCCAATATTAATTAAATTTTGGTTTGAAAAATTTATTCTAGATAAAGAAATTGATTTTGAAAAAATTTATATATTAATGAATTTTGTATGAATATAATTTATACTAAAATTTTATTGGTTAAATTTGGTTTATTTGGAAAATTTTTGTTAACTAATAAGAATTATCCAATATTGATTAAATTTTGGTTTGAAAAATTTATTCTAGATAAAGAAATTGATTTTGAAAAAATTTATATATTAATGAATTTTGTATGAATATAATTTATACTAAAATTTTATTGGTTAAATTCGGTTTACTTGGAAAACTGTTTTGTTAATTAATAAGGATTATCCAATATTGATTAAATTTTGGTTTGAAAAATTTATTCTAAATTTGATTTTGAAAAAATTTATATATTAATGAATTTTGTATGAATATAATTTATATTAAAATTTTATTGGTTAAATTCGGTTTACTTGGAAAATTTTTGTTAATTAATAGGGATTATTTAATATTGATTAAATTTTGGTTAAAAAATATTTTTAAATAAGGAAATTGATTTTGAAATATATATATATATATATTAGTAAAATTTTGTATGAATGAATAGTTAGAATTTTATTTAAAAATTAGAACAATTAAAGTTTTTATATTAAATTTGTAGTTAATATAATAAATTGAGTGTTTAGTAAAAATATTAAAAAATTTTTTAATATTAATTTGGAAGAATGTTAAAAAAAAATTTGATTCTAGTTTTTTAATTTAATTTATATTTTTATTATATGTAAATTTTTGTGCTGAGAATTATTTAAAAAGTAATTTTATAAAATTAAAAAGTACAGGCAATAATTAGATTTATACAATGGAGGAGATTTTGATATAGGAATATATAATAGCATTGGTAAAATTTGTGCCAGCAACCGCGGTTAGACAGATAATGCAATTAAATTTTTTCTGGTAATAATTAATAAGGATTGTTTTAATTTAAAATTAGATTTATTAAGTGAAATTAGAAATTTAAATAAAGTTTTCGGTTAAATTATGAGGTTATGAAATTCCATTATTAGACTAGGATTAGATACCCTATTATAAGGAATGTAAATTAACAATGCCGGGGAAGTAGTAGTTATGTTCTTGAAATTTAAAGAATTTGGCGGTATTTTAGTCTTTTCAGAGGAACCTGTCCTATAATTGATGATCCACGATTAATTGTACTTAATTTAATAGTTTGTATATCGTCGTAGGTTGAATATCTTAAAAGAGATGAAAATGTTCATGATTTATGATACAATAAAGGAGATCAGATCAAGGTGTAGCTTATAATTAAGAAGAGATGGGTTACAATAAATTTATTTATATGGTTATAATAATTAAAGTTATTATATAAAGCGGATTTGACAGTAATATGTTTAATTTAAAATGTATGATTTTAGCTCTAGAATATGTACATATCGCCCGTCGCTTTCATTGAATCTTAAAGTGAAATAAGTCGTAACATAGTAGGTGTACCGGAAGGTGTACCTGGTTTGCAAATTAGAGCTTGTTAAAAAGTTTTTTATTTACATTAAAAAGTTAGTTGTGTGAATCAATTTAATTTGAATTGAATAATTTATATAAATTTTTTTATTTAGGAATTTTTAATAAAAATATTTTTATTTTTTTTTATAAATTAAGATAAAATTAGATTTAATTATAGTGTAATAGTATAGTGATAGAATATTTAAATAATTGAAATAATTAAATGATTAAAAGAAAATTTTATTTATTGTACCTTGGGTATCAGGGTTTATTAAATAATAATTATAAAATTTAATATTCTCGAATTTAAAAGAGCTAAGAAACTATAAATTTTATTGTGGCATAAATATTTAAAATAGTTTTTTTGTAATGAAACGTTATTCGTTTTTAAATTTATCTAGTTTTTTAAGAAATAAATTTAATTTAGTTAATTATTGTTAAATTTTTATAATTTTTTATTTGAATTTATATGATTAATTAATATTTTAAGGGATAAGCTTTAAAATAAAGATTTTATAAGTAATAGTTTATATTTTAAAATTAATAGGATTGGAAGTGTTCATTTATTATAGTGTTTTATAACAAGTTTTATTGAAATTAAGATTTATATATTATTTTAAATTTTTTATTAAAATTATTAATTTAATATAAGAATTAATGTAATAATGATAGAATTAGTATAATTTTATGTAAATTTAAATTATTTTTTTTAGGTTAAGTTAAGGAATTCGGCAAATATTTTTTCCGCCTGTTTATTAAAAACATGTCTTTTTGATAATAATTTAAAGTCTGACCTGCCCTATGATAATAAAATTATTAAATGGCCGCGATATTTTGATCGTGCAAAGGTAGCATAATAATTAGTTTTTTAATTGAGAACTGGTATGAAAGGTCGAACGAGAAAAAAACTGTCTCAATTTAAATTTGATTAGAATTTTATTTTTAAGTAAGAAAGCTTAAATGTATTTAAAAGACGAGAAGACCCTATAGAGTTTTATATTTATTGAAATTTAAAAAATTTAAGAATTTTAATTTTATTGTTTTTTAATAAATATTTGGTTGGGGCGATTGGAAAATTAAACGAACTTTTCTTTATTTTTAACATTGATATATGATTAATTGATCCATTATTTATGATTAAAAGATTAAATTACCTTAGGGATAACAGCGTAATTTTTTTTGAGAGTTCTTATCGAAAAAAAAGTTTGCGACCTCGATGTTGGATTAAAATAAACGCTTGGTGTAGGAGCTAAGCCAGTTAGGTCTGTTCGACCTTTAAAATTTTACATGATCTGAGTTTAAACCGGTGTAAGCCAGGTTGGTTTCTATCTTTAAACAATTAAAATATTTTAGTACGAAAGGATCAAGTATTTGTAATAATTATTATAGTAAGATTATCATTAATATATTACTTTGGCAGAATAGTGTTTTAAATTTAGAATTTAATTAAGTATATATTTTATATACAAGTAATAATTTTTTATTGAGATGTAATTTTATGTTTAATTTCAGTTTTAATTATAATTATTGGTGTTTTAGTTGGCCTAGCTTTTTTAACTTTAATAGAACGAAAAGTTTTAGGTTATATTCAAATTCGTAAGGGCCCTAATAAGGTGGGGTATATAGGAATTTTACAGCCTTTTAGTGATGCAATTAAGTTATTTACTAAGGAGCAAACGTTTCCTTTAATGTCTAATATTGTAATTTATTATTTTTCTCCTGTTTTTAGTTTATTTTTATCTTTAATATTATGATTATGTATACCATTTTTGACTTATTTATTTAGGTTTAATTTGGGAATTTTATATTTTTTATGTTGTTCTAGATTGGGGGTTTATACCATTATGTTGGCTGGTTGATCCTCTAATTCAAATTATGCTTTATTGGGGGGTTTACGTGCTGTAGCTCAAACAATTTCTTATGAAGTTAGTTTATTTTTAATTTTATTATCATTTTTATTTTTAACTTGTAGTTTAAATTTATTGGATTTTATAAAATATCAAGAATATATATGATTTTTATTTTTATGTTTTCCTTTATGTTTAATGTGATTTGCTTCAAGATTAGCAGAAACTAATCGGACTCCTTTTGATTTTGCTGAGGGTGAGTCAGAATTAGTTTCAGGGTTTAATGTTGAATATAGAAGAGGTGGGTTTGCATTAATTTTTTTAGCTGAATATTCAAGAATTTTATTTATGAGAATATTGTGTTGTGTGTTATTTTTAGGGGCTAATTTAATGAGATTATTTTTTTTTATTAAATTAGTGTTTATAGCTTTTTTATGAGTTTGAGTTCGTGGGACTTTGCCGCGATATCGATATGATAAGTTAATATATTTGTGTTGAAAAAGATATTTACCAGTTTCATTGAATTATCTCTTATTTTTTGGGGGATTAAAATTATTTTTATTTACTATTTTATTATAGTTAATAAAATTTAGTACAAATTAATAGAAGATTTTACTTCTTTTTTATATTTTCAAAATATACACTTATATCAAGTTCATTAATTAATTTAATTTTTAAATATAATTGAGTCTCATATATTTGATACTAATATATTTAGAATAAAATATGAAAAATATGAGATTGTTAAGATTTGTCCGATTATAATATAAGGGTCTTCAACTGGTCGGGCCCCAATTCATGTTAAAAGAATAACGATATTTAGGAAAATTCAAAATAAAATTTTATTAATTGGATAAAATTGAGTTCTTTGGATTTTTTTTTTATTAATAATTGGTAGGATAAATAAAATTGCAATTGATAATACTAAAGCAATTACACCACCAAGTTTGTTTGGAATTGATCGTAGAATAGCATAAGCAAAGAGAAAATATCATTCAGGTTGAATGTGAACAGGTGTTACTAGGGGATTTGCTGGGACAAAATTATCTGGATCTCCTAATATATACGGGTTAATTAAAACTAGTAATATTAAGATTATGGTTATGATAATAAATCCAACGGAATCCTTTAAAGAAAAATATGGGTGAAAAGGTGACTTATCAATATTTCTATTAATTCCTAATGGATTATTAGATCCTGTTTGATGAAGGAATAATAAGTGGATTATAACTATAGCTGCAATAATGAATGGTAAAAGGAAGTGTAGGGCGAAGAATCGATTAAGTGTTGCGTTATCTACTGCAAATCCCCCCCAAAGTCATTGTACGATTATATGACCTATGTAGGGGATTGCAGATACAAGATTAGTAATTACAGTTGCCCCTCAAAAAGATATTTGACCTCAAGGTAAGACATATCCTAAGAAAGCTGTTGCTATAACTAGAAATAAAATTAAAACTCCAACTGTTCAGGTTAAATGTAGATTATAAGATCCATAGTATATACCCCGTCCTACGTGAAGGTATAGACAAATAAAAAAAAATCTAGCACCATTAGCATGTAAGGTTCGTATTAGTCAACCATAATTTACATCTCGACAAATATGTACTACTCTATTAAAGGCTAAGTCTACATTAGGTGTATAGTGCATGGCTAGGAAGATTCCAGTAATAATTTGAATTATTAGACATAAGCCTAACAAGGATCCAAAATTTCATCATGCTCTAATATTAGATGGTGATGGTAAATCAATTAATGAATTATTAACAATTTTTAGTATAGGGGATATTTTTCGTATTGGTGTTTTCATAGATTTAATTTGAAGATCGTAAAGGTCCTCTTTTAAAATTAGTAATTTTTACAATAGCAAGAAGAGTAATTAATAAATAAATAATTAATATATATATAATTATATTATTTGGAAAATTTAAATATTTATTTAATGATCAATTAATTTCACTTAATAAACTTATTTTGTAAGAATTTCTTATAGTTATATAGAATGGGTCAATTGAAATTATTGTAATTAAGTAGATAAAATATATTAATATGGAAAATAAGAATAGTTTAATTGAGGGGAAGAATTTTTCATTTGATGCAATTCTTGTTATATAAATGAATAATACAAGTATTCCTCCAATTATAATTAAAAATAAAATATAAGAAAATCAATAATTAGAATTGAAATATCCTATAAATAGTGAAGTGTTAATAGTTTGAATTAACAGGATTATACCTAAGGTTAAAGGGTGTTTCAATCAAATCATAAATAAGGATATTATTATTGAGATTGTTATTATAGTTAAAATATCAGAGAATAGTTTAAAAAAAATTTTAATTTTGGAGATTAAAGATGAAATTAGTTATTTTTTCTCTGAAGTTTTAAAAGAGTTAATCTTTTTTTTGGTTTACAAGACCAATATTTTATTATAAATTATTAAAACAATGTTAATTTTTAGTTTAGGTGTTTCTATTTTTATGTATTTTATAGGATTAATTTCTTTTACTATGAAACGTAAGCATTTATTATTAATATTATTAAGATTAGAGTTTATTATTTTAAGTTTATTTTTTAATTTATTTTTATATTTAGCTTATTATTATTTTGAATATTTTTTTAGAATAGTCTTTTTAACTATAAGAGTATGTGAGGGGGCTTTAGGGTTAGCTGTTTTAGTTTCTTTGATTCGTACTCATGGTAATGATTATTTTAGAACTTTTAATGTATTATGATAAAATATCTTGTTATAATAATTTTTATGATTCCATTAAGTTTTAAGATAAAAAATTTTTGATTAAATCAATCTATATATTTTATTATATTTTTTTTATTTTTATTAAATTTTAGATATTCTTATATATTTAAGAGTATTAGTTATTTTTTAGGGTGTGATTTATTGTCTTTTACTATAGTTTTATTAAGATTATGGGTTTGTGCTTTAATAATTATAGCAAGAGAAAGGGTTAATTATAAGAATTATTTTAATAATTTTTTTTTATTAATTATTTTATTTTTAATATTTTTTTTATTTGTAACTTTTACTTCAATAAATTTATTTCTTTTTTATTTATTTTTTGAAATGAGATTAATTCCAACTTAAATTTTAATTGTTGGTTGGGGTTATCAACCTGAACGATTACAGGCCGGTATTTATTTATTATTTTATACTTTATTTGTTTCTTTACCAATAATAATTTCAATTTTTATTATTATGAAAAATTTTTTGTTTTAGATTTTTTTTTTATAAATAATTTGGTAAGTAATATTTATATGTATTTATGTATAAATTTAGCTTTTTTTGTTAAAATACCTATATATTTAGTTCATTTATGATTACCTAAGGCTCATGTTGAGGCTCCAGTTTCTGGGTCTATGATTTTAGCTGGTGTATTATTAAAGTTAGGAGGGTATGGCTTAATGCGTTTAATATCAGTTTTTTTAGAAATTGGTATGAAAATTAATATGATTTTTGTAGTTATTAGAATATATGGGGGATTATTAGTATCTTTAATTTGTATTCGTCAAATTGACATTAAATCTTTAATTGCTTATCTTCAGTAGCCCATATAGGGTTAGTTTTAGGTGGCATTATAACGATTTCTTATTGGGGAATATGTGGGGCTTTAGTGATAATATTAGCTCATGGTTTATGTTCTTCAGGTTTATTTTGTTTAGCAAATATTAATTATGAACGTTTATTGAGACGGAGAATATTTTTAAATAAGGGATTGATTAATTTAATACCTTCAATAAGATTGTGATGATTTTTATTAAGAAGGTCAAATATAGCTGCACCCCCTTCTTTTAATTTATTAGGGGAAATTATACTAATTAATAGTTTGATTAGGTGAAATAATTTATGTATATTAATATTGATATTTTTATCTTTTTTTAGAGCAGTTTATTCATTGTATCTTTATTCATATACTCAGCATGGGAAGTTATTTTCTGGGATTTATTCATTTTCTAATGGTGTAGTTCGTGAATATTATTACTAATATTACATTGATTACCCTTAAATATTTTAATTTTAAAGAGAGAATATTTTTGTTTATGAATTTATTTAAGTAGTTTAATTTAAAATACTGATTTGTGATGTCAGTGATATATGAGGATATCTTAGATAATTTCAATTTGTTTTATTTATTTTTATTTATATTAATTTTGAGAATTTCTTTATTTTTTAGTAGATTGTATTTTATAGTATTGGATTATACTGTAATAATAGAATTTCAATTAATTAGAATTAATTCTTGTCAAATTTTAATAACAATTTTATTTGATTGAATATCTTTATTATTTATAAGATTTGTTTTATTTATTTCTTCAATAGTAATTTTTTATAGAGATGAATATATAGAGGGTGATTTAAATATTAATCGTTTTATTATATTAGTTTGTATGTTTGTTTTATCGATGATATTGTTAATTATTAGGCCAAATTTAATTAGAATTTTATTAGGTTGAGATGGTTTAGGGTTAGTTTCTTATTGTTTAGTTATCTATTATCAGAATGTAAAATCTTATAATGCAGGTATAATTACAGCATTAAGAAATCGAATTGGGGATGTATTTTTGTTATTATCTATTGCTTGAATAATAAATTATGGTGGGTTTAATTATTACTATTATGTGATTATATAAAGAGTGATGAATTAGTAATTATTGGATTATTTGTGATAATTGCTGCAATAACAAAGTCAGCTCAAATTCCATTTTCTTCTTGGTTACCTGCAGCTATAGCTGCTCCAACCCCAGTTTCTTCTTTAGTTCACTCATCAACTTTAGTAACTGCTGGTGTTTACTTATTAATTCGATTTATTTAGCTTTAAGATATAATTGTATGTTATTTTTATTATTTATTGGTAGAATAACTATATTTATGGCTGGATTAGGGGCAAATTTTGAGTATGATTTAAAAAAAATTATTGCTTTATCAACTTTGAGACAGTTAGGGTTAATAATAAGAATTTTGTCTTTAGGGGAGTATAATTTAGCTTTTTTTCATTTATTAACTCATGCTTTATTTAAGGCATTATTGTTTATGTGTGCAGGTTGTATAATTCATAATGTTGGAAATTGTCAAGATATTCGTTTTATGGGGGGATTAGTAAATTTAATGCCTTTAACTTGTTCTTTTTTTATCATTTCAAATATGGCTTTATGTGGTTTACCATTTTTATCGGGGTTTTATTCTAAGGATTTAATTTTAGAAATTGTTTCTATAAATTATTTAAATATTTATATTTATTTGATTTTTTTTGTTTCTACTGGTTTAACAGTTTCTTATACTTTTCGCTTAATTTATTATGTTTTAATTGGTGATTTTTATCATTTTTCTTTAAAATATAATTTCTGATAATAATAATTATATTATATTAAAGGGTATAAGAGGTTTAATTAGATTGGTGATTTTCGGGGGTAGAATATTAATATGAGTAATATTTCCTATTCCTTATTTTATTTGTTTACCTTTTTTAATGAAGATTATAGCTTTGTTAGTAACTTTAATTGGAATAGTCTTAGGGTATGAGCTTTCAAAATTTGGGTTATGTTATTCTTTAAATTCATTAAATTATTTAAAATTTAGATTATTTTTTTCTTCAATGTGAAATATGCCTATTTTATCAACATTTGGTGTTAATTATTATCCATTAATTATGGGGAATTTGATTTATAAGAGAGTTGATCAAGGTTGATCTGAATATGTTGGAGCTCAGAATCTTTTTAGTAATATTAAGAATTCTTCTATGTTTTTACAATTTTTATATAATAATAATTTAAAAATTTTTATATTATTAACAGTTTTATGAATTATATTTATAGTATTGATTTAACTTAAATAGCTTAATTTAGAGTATAATATTGAAGATATTAGGGTAATATTTTTATATTTTTAAGTAATTTTATAATTTATAAATAAAAAATTTATTTTTACATTGAAAATGTAATGTTTTAGTAGTTAAACTAATAAATTTTTAAAGATATTAACAGATTCCACTGCTAAAGAATTAAGTTAGAAGCTTATTCTTGAATTATCATATCTTTTTAATTGGGAAAAAGTTAATCCAATGTTATCATTAACAGTGATATGCCGCTATTTTGGCTTCAATTAATTTTATTTAAATAAGGATGAATTTTATCATCATAATTTTAGGTCGAAACTAAATACAAATTTTTGTTTCTTATTTAAGGTAAATTGAGAAATTTTCAATATCTTTTAAATGCAAATTAAATGTTATAATTAACTATTACCCTGGGTTAGGTTTTATTTAGTTCAATTTAGGGCTCCTTGATTTCATTCATGGTAGAGACCAAACAATAGAATAAATAAAAAGAAAGATGTAATTAATCTAAAATTAATAATATTAGAAATTTTAATAGTTATAATTATTGGAATTAGTAGGGTAATTTCAACGTCAAAAATTAAGAAAATTACTGCAATTAAGAAAAAGTGTAATGAAAATGGCATTCGGGCTGAACTTTTAGGGTCAAACCCACATTCAAATGGGGATCTTTTTTCTCGGTCATAGAAACTTTTTTTTGATAAATTGAAGCTAAAACGATTAAGATATAACAAATACAAAAAATTATTATTCTAAAGTAAAAAATTATTTTAATTATTTATACTAAATATAATTAGATCTTTTGATTGGAAATCAATTATAATATTTTATACTATATAAATAATTATCTACCTCATCAATAAATAGTAATATATAAAAATAATCAAACTACATCAACAAAATGTCAATATCAAGCAGCTGCTTCAAATCCGAAATGAGAATACACGAAAAATGATTATTATAGTGACGAATAAACATACTAGTAAAAATGTTGTTCCAATAATTACATGAATCCCATGGAATCCTGTTGCTATAAAAAATGAAAGAACCATAAACTCTATCTGCGATAGTGAAGGGGGCTTCGATATATTCATAAGCTTGTAGAATTGTAAAGTAGATTCCTAATACTACAGTTAGGATTAGTCTTTGTAATGCTTGAGTATAGTTATTTCAATTAATCTGTGATGAGCTCAAGTTACTGTTAGTCCTGATGTTAATAAAATTAAAGTATTTAATAGTGGAATTTGAAGAGGGTTGAATGGGACAATTCCCTTAGGGGGTCATATTATTCCAATTTCAATAGAGGGAGATAAACTTCTATGAAAGAATCCTCAAAAGAAAGAAATAAAAAAGAATACTTCTGAAGTAATAAATAAAATTATCCCCCATCGAAGTCCTATTGTAACTTGATAAGTGTGAAGGCCTTGGAAGGTTCCTTCTCGAACTACATCCCGTCATCATTGGTATATAACTATTAAAGTAATAAGGGATCCTAATAAAAATAATCTATTATTATAGAAATGAAATCATTTAATAATACCAATTATTGTGATTATAGCACCAAAAGCTCCTAAGATAGGTCATGGGTCTAACATCAACTAAATGAAATGGGTGATTTTTTTTTGCCATTAATTTACTTCTCTAGAGTAAAGAGTTGCTAATACTGCAAATACGTAAGATTGAATAATTGAGACTGCTGATTCTAATAATAATAGTAATAATTGAGTAATAATAAGTAGATTAATTATTAGTAAGTTTAATATAGATCCTGTATTCCCTAAAAGAGTTATTAATAGATGGCCAGCAATTATATTGGCTGCTAATCGAACTGCTAAAGTTCCTGGTCGAATAATATTTCTAATTGTTTCAATACATACTATAAAAGGTATAAGAACAGGAGGAGTTCCTTGAGGAACTAGGTGAGTAAATATGTGTATTGTGTTATTGATTCACCCATAAATTATAAATCTTAATCATATAGGTAGGGCTAGTGATAAAGTTAGTGCAAGATGTCTTGATCTAGTAAAAATGTATGGAAATAATCCTAAAAAATTATTATAAACAATTATAGAAAAAATTGAAATAAAAATTAAAGTTCTTCCTTTAATAGAGTTATTTCCAATAAGAATTTTAAATTCATTATGAAGGGTAATAATAATTTTATTTCATAAGAAATTATAACGAGAAGGAATTAATCAGAATATTGTAGGTAAAAAAATAATTCCTAAAAAGGTTCTTATTCAATTAAGAGAAGTTCCTATATATGTTCCAGGATCAAAAGAAGAGAATAGATTAGTTATCATTTTCAGTTTAGGTTAAATTTATTTTTTTTAAAAGATGAAGTTTTAATAGTATAATTAAATGCATAATAATTTAATACATTAAAAATTATAAAAATTATAGAAAAATAAAATAATAATATTAATCAATTAATTGGGGCTATTTGTGGAATTAAAAATTATTTCTATTGAAATTATTTTAGTTTGACAAACTAATGTTATTATATTAACTAAATTTTTCATTAGAAGTAATTGCTAATTTACTATTCTATGGTTTAAGAGACCAATACTTGCGTTTCAGTCATCTAATGTTTAGTTAGAATTTATTCATTTAATAAAGTACTTTATTGAAATTCTTTCAACTACAATAGGCATAAATCTATGATTAGCCCACAAATTTCAGAACATTGGCCAAAAAATAATCCAGCTCGATTTATTAAGAATCTAATTTGATTTAATCGTCCTGGAGTAGCATCAATTTTTACTCTTAGAGCAGGAATTGTTCAGGAATGATAACATCTGCAGCTGTT
>JASCIT010000155.1:0-17898 GCA_036711955.1 Digitonthophagus gazella
TTAAATTTATCAGGATTTAGATAGGTTGTACCTGCAAGAAGTGTTTAATAGCTCGTTTTTACGGAGAAAAAAGCGATAAACTGTGTTGATTGTTTACAACTTTAATACATTATTTGTTTTGTTGCAACAGATACGCAACACTTTGAAATAAACCAGAATGAACAAGTTAAAAAATATCGTCTCACAATCAGTTTGAAATAAATGCATGACGTTCTGATACGTCAAATGTAATAATAATAATAATGAGCGAGTTTAATTTTAATCTATTAGTTTTAGATTTTTATTTTATTTCGTTTCGTTTCATTTCAATTTTAATAGTTAAATTCATTTTTATTCTTATTGTTATAATAAAGTCGGCCAATTTAAAGAGCGCGAGCGTTTAAACAAGGTACTGTGTGACGTCGGAGCGTTCGATCCCCCCCACTACCAAAAAAAAACCGTTCGAATGGTCTGAAGTTGTACGGCAAAACGATTTGTTTACGGACGGAAATCACCAGATGCTAATGACAATATGTGTTTTAGGGCTAGGTTATTTTTTGCGTATTTACGTGTTGTTTACTTCCTTAAATGAACTTTTGAAGTGTATATAGCAAATAATACATAACATATTAACACCAAAGAAAGTAATTTGTCCACCGACTTCTTAACAATAACTACTAGGTTATTAGAAAGAGATAGTACAACGAGTTCCTGTAATAGAAAAGGATGGATATATATCTTTGCGCCGGATTTTTCTTTTGCCCACTCATAAGCACTGCATTTCGAAAATATAGCTTTTAAATTCGTTATTTGACGTAATACCGTAAAAATAAATTCTAAAACCTTCAAGGGAATGGATTCCGCCCAAAAAAAAAACGTATACTTTGGAAAAAGTGGAAAGGCCCATTCGCTTGGGATATAACTAACCGACTTATGAAAAAACGGAAGATAATTTTGAAAATCCCGCTCTATGTATCCGTATTTATTTAATCGCGAAATAAATTAATTGTTAAACCTTCACGGGCGTCGTATGTTCGTATCAGCGATATCATCTTTTTCTTTATCAAATTTGTGGCTCTGAAAAGAACCGGTCTTGGTTGTGCGACGCGGACGCGGCGTCGCTGGGTTAAGGCGTTTTTAGGCCCTTTCGCCGCGGATGCGCCTCGCCAGCTGGATGTCCTTCGGCATGATGGTGACGCGCTTGGCGTGAATGGCGCACAAGTTCGTGTCCTCGAAGAGACCGACTAGGTAGGCCTCGCTCGCTTCCTGCAGGGCCATCACGGCGGAACTTTGGAACCGAAGGTCGGTCTTGAAATCTTGCGCGATCTCCCTGACGAGTCGCTGGAAGGGCAGCTTCCTGATCAGCAGTTCGGTGCTCTTCTGGTAACGGCGGATTTCTCGAAGGGCGACCGTGCCCGGCCTGTAGCGATGCGGTTTCTTAACGCCCCCGGTGGCGGGCGCGCTTTTGCGGGCCGCCTTGGTGGCGAGTTGTTTCCGCGGCGCCTTGCCGCCTGTCGATTTTCGGGCTGTCTGCTTAGTACGGGCCATCGTCGTCTCGTCTAGTCGTCTCGTATGCTCGTCTCTCCGTGACTCGTCGCGAACGTCTGGGCGTGCGGTCGATTTGCGATCGCTTAAATCGACCCTACTCCTCTCGCGCGTACCGCCAGACGCTCGGGTGCCAATGCGAGCGGTCTTATTGGTCGTCAAACTGCGACGTTGGGCGTGGCCTCGTCAACGCTATATAAAGAAGAACGCGCGCTCCGACGTCAGTTTGTCTGTGCCGAGAGATCGTCGCATTTTCGCGCCACCGCACCACCTTACGAACGAGAGTAAATAACCAAGATGACCGGCAGAGGAAAGGGAGGTAAAGGTCTCGGCAAAGGAGGTGCCAAGCGTCATCGTAAAGTACTTCGCGACAACATCCAGGGCATCACCAAACCGGCCATCAGACGTCTCGCCCGTCGCGGAGGTGTTAAGAGAATATCCGGTTTGATTTACGAAGAGACGAGAGGCGTGCTGAAAGTATTCCTCGAGAACGTCATTCGCGACGCCGTCACCTACACCGAACACGCCAAGAGGAAAACCGTTACCGCCATGGACGTCGTTTACGCCCTGAAGCGCCAAGGTCGCACCCTCTACGGCTTCGGAGGTTAAGTTAAGGTTGAAACACCGCCGACTGACGCAGCCAACAACTTTCTTGCCGATACACGACCGGTTCTTTTCAGAACCACAATTTTCGTAAAGTTAAAGATAAATATCGCAACGATACGCATGAAAGGCACGCCACTTTTACGTACACAAATAAATTATTTCTTTATTTATCCACCAATTTCCCTATTAAACGGAATTAAAAGGCTTTATTAATTAGATCATGTTAATTATTTTACGACGGCAACGTCTATTAATAATGCGGTTTACGACCGGATTCTTCGGTTCTTTCTCTCCGTTTAAAATTTATTTTATATAAACAAAATGATATTAGAAAAATGTTATCCTTGCGTAATGGAGAGGTTGCGATCCGAAATTTGCACGTTTATTCTTGTTTTTCATTAACGAAAGTCATTTTTTACTATTTTCGTTCTAAGGGATATTTAAAATTTTTTTAGCGTACGTTCGAAAAGACGATTCGTTACGTTTTTCTCTCGGTCGTTTTAATATGTTAATATCGAAACTTTTAATGATTATAGACATATTATAATAGGATTATAATAAAACAACTCTATCAATTTCACTATCATTCTTAAGTTCGCCCTCTCGTTTTACATTTTACCCGAGACGATATTATGCAATTACTAAATTTGCCGTAAGCCTATTTACGTATTTGTCGTAATCGCTTTCTAATAAAATTATTTTCTTGGAAAGACTTTAATGGGGCCCAATTCTCTTTTGTACCCTCGCGCTACCTACTTTTCTTTTGTTTTTGTAGTAAAGGAAGTTAAAAAGAAAAATATGTACTGCCCTTCTTTTATTACTACCTCTCTCCCAAAAAATCATTTTATAATTTATTTTACTATTCAATATCATACTTTCGAACAGAGGTAGTTTCATTATTAGTTTCTTTTATATTATTTATTTAACGGGTCCTTTCCTTTAAGTTTTTTTGAAAAAAACCCAGCGCGGTGGTTCGGCGATACCGAAAACTGACGGCGCGCTCATTTTATGGAACACAAAACACATACCTCTCTGTATGTGTTTTGTTTATTCTTATTAAAAAATTGTTAGATTAGAGATTGCGTTTTTGTTGTCGTCGTTAATTCTTTATCGACTTAAGTAATTTGTGGCCCTGAGAAGGGCCGTGTCGGTCGTGCCGCCGCGCCGGAGCGGCGACGTACGTAAGCGGAACGGATTCGCGATCCATTCTCTTCTTCTTACGGCTTCTTTTCGGTCTTCTTCGGCAACAAGACTGCTTGTATGTTCGGCAAAACTCCTCCCTGCGCGATAGTCACCCCAGACAAGAGTTTGTTCAACTCCTCGTCGTTACGTATGGCCAGTTGCAAATGTCTCGGATGATACGAGTCTTCTTGTTGTCCCTCGCGGCGTTGCCCGCCAATTCGAGAACTTCTGCGCCAGGTATCCATTACGGCCGCCAAATACACGGGCGCTCCGGCGCCGACGCGCTCCCGCGTAGTTTCCCTTCCTAAGTAACCTGTGGATACGGCCGACGGG
This sequence comes from Digitonthophagus gazella, assembly GCA_036711955.1. Lineage (NCBI taxonomy): Eukaryota > Metazoa > Arthropoda > Insecta > Coleoptera > Scarabaeidae > Digitonthophagus > Digitonthophagus gazella. Next base: position 3,646 of record JASCIT010000155.1, read on the forward strand.
AAATTGCAATCCCGCTCTGCTGGACCTCGACTTCGCCTTCCCTTTAACTTTACCGCCCTTTCCGCGACCGGACATTTTCGTTCGCTATTATTTATTAGTTGAAATGCAACGCAATAGACGGCGTGGTGAATGCGATGTATACGCGCGTGACTCGGGACCGTCGCGATATGAATACCACAAGCAGTCGGCTTTAGCCTTTTATCACCGAAGCGGCCGGCGCGCCGGCTACCGGAGGTGCCCGCCGTTCGTCCAATCAGGGACCTCGTTGCCTTACGCTACCCGTTCGAGGGGCGTGTACGTAAGCGCCGGCCGGTCTGGTTTTAAAAGACGGCGAGCGATATTTTGCGTCACTTACGTATTCCGAGCTCGCGTTACCGTTCGTTGTCGCTTGATCGTTTTATCCTCGCTATGCCACCGAAAACTAGCGGAAAAGCCGCCAAAAAGGCCGGCAAGGCCCAAAAGAACATTTCCAAAGGGGACAAGAAAAAGAAGAGGAGGAGGAAGGAGAGCTACGCGATCTACATTTACAAGGTACTGAAGCAAGTCCATCCCGATACCGGGATCTCGAGCAAGGCGATGAGCATCATGAACAGCTTCGTCAACGATATCTTCGAGAGGATCGCCGCGGAAGCTTCGCGTTTGGCCCACTACAACAAGAGGTCTACGATAACGAGCCGAGAGATTCAGACCGCGGTCAGGCTCCTCTTGCCGGTGAATTGGCTAAGCACGCGGTAAGCGAAGGTACCAAGGCCGTCACCAAGTACACCAGCTCTAAATAAGCGAGCGGCCGAAGACGAAGACCACCGACCCTCTCCCGCCGCTTTATAACGACCGGTTCTTTCAGAACCACAATATTATTTTTCGAAAAGGAATTGCTCGTCGCAACGTTTACGCAAAAAATATGTAAAATGAGTAGTAAATGACAAAGAATAACCATAATAGAGTACGAAAAATAAAATAAATAAATAAATAGAGAATAAGTTAAGAACCCTTCCGCGCTTGGGCGTATTTTGTTGTTGTTTCTCGCGTTTTCGATTAGCGCGATTAACGTTCGACGATGAATAGATTTTAACGCAACCAATTATTGACGACGATCGATTTAAATTTGATTGAACTTATTAGGGAAATAAATCGGAAAGGGATTCGACAACCTACTACAAAATCCCTTGCGTTGAGAAACCGATAATCTCGGAAGAAATTAGGTGCTTACGTCGTTCACATGGCCGAACAGATCGCGGCTGGTGGTCACTGACAGACCAAATTTGAGATGTTTCTGACATTTTAAAATTTGTTGTTTATGTCAAAAAATTCCCTACGAACTGAAGATACACAATACGTAAAATCACCTATTTCGCCTTCGCGAGTGTTTGCTAGATAAATAAATTGCGTTTTCTTTTACCTTCTTTATTTCCGGCCGCAATTTTTGAACATCGTCGATTTTTGGAATGTTATTGAGGAAACGACGCGGGACGGTTGTTAATTAATACCTACTAGTAATGTACGTCACTCGTTACTTTAATAATAACACTAATAATGATGTGGAGGAGATAAGGTGTACCGTACGTAACCCTTTTGATTCGTCGTAGACGTAACCCTTTTGATTCGTCGTAGACAGAGACTCCGCTCGATCCGCTGTCGTTGCGATCCGAGACCGATAATTATATTATAATGTATATTTTGTGCAATTAGGTGTTAAATCTTCTTCGACAGTTAAATAACTACGAGCGTTCATATCCGAACCCTATCAATTCCCTTTTAATCATCCATTATTAAAGGTTATCGACGAAAAAACTGTAGGTACGCAGTTTTCGGTTAATTTTCGCCGGCGCGCCGGCCTCGAGGATAGCGGGAGATGTCGAACGTTCAAAATGAATTCGAAATTCGTTCGCCTTTTTACTATCGGCGACGGTAAAAACGAAAGGACAAGTTCCTGCGAGTTCGCGCACCGTCGTCCGTCGTCGCTTCGTCCAGGTCGAGACGACCGGCGGAAGCCGCGCCGCGTCGGGGCGATTGCCGTTGACCGTCTTTAAGCTGAAATGAACCCCGTTTAGCGAGTTTTTATTTTCCGACGGGCCGTACCGTCTCCGAGACGCGCGGGACGGCGTTTTCACGGCGAAAATCTGGCGCGAAATGAATTTCGGCGCGTTCCCGCGCCGTCCGCGAAAGTGTTTTGATCGGCGGTACAACGGGCGATTAACGTGGAATCGAGGTCCGCATCGGCGACGATTAGCGGAAGTTTAGGCGTTTCTTTTCGCCCGATCCGTGCGCCCAGCGATTCCTGAACGTTTAATCATCGTTTTTACGTTAGATACGCCGACGTACCCCGTCGGCCCGCGACGCCAGACGTCGCCAAAGTTGACGATGACGGATGCGCCAACGACGTCGCCCATTTCGGACGACCGCGACGGGTCGAAAACGGACAGCTACCTTCGGCGTGCCGTTGCCGATCGCGAGTTCGTTCCTTCCTGGACTAGCACGAGCTTCGCGCGGACCGTTACGTCGCGACGCCTTCCTCGGACGCCTCGACGACCGGAACGCTGCGAACACGAGACCGGCGTTCGGTCGTCAGACTTACGGACCGGGGGGAGCCAGTAGTTTTCGGCTTCGGTACGCGCGCTTCGACGGGGTCCCCGTTCCCGAATTCGGCGACGACAACAACAACAAGTAAGTTAGTTGTAGACGTTTTTTATCGACGCGCGTCAGCAGCCCGATAACGAGAACTATTTTCAAACGATTCTCGTCCGCGAATAGAAGGGTAAGAAGAAATAGCGACGACGATGACCGACGTACAAACTCAACAACAGGCGTCCGCTTCGCCGGCGGCAGCCGCACCGTCGCCAGCAAAAAAGGCCGCCGCGACGACCGGTTCCACGGAGGAGCAGCTTCGAAGAAGACGGCCGGGCAACGCTCGAAACCGACACATCCGCCCACCTCCGAGATGGTTAACGGGGCGATCAAGAGCTTAAAGGAACGCGGCGGCTCGTCCTTGCAAGCTATAAAAAAATACGTGGCCGCGAACTATAAAGTCGACGCCGAAAAGATGGCTCCGTTCATCAAAAAGTACCTGAAGGCGGCCGTCGCGTCTGGCGCTCTCGTCCAAACTAAGGGAAAGGGCGCGTCCGGGTCGTTCAAGTTGGCGGCATCCACGGCCAAGAAGTCCGAAGCAACGGCCGCGGCCGGCGACGGTGCCTCGGCGAAGGCTTCCTCCGCCGGAAAGAAGAAGGCTTCCGCGAAGAAACGGGGGCCCGCCTCGAAGAAATCATCTTCCGCAAAGGTAAAAAAGGGCGCCGCAGCAGCAGCCGCCGCCGCGCCGGCCGAGAAGAGGGCCGCCGCATCGAAGACGAAAAGGGGCGCAACAGCGGCGGGCGAGAAGAAAGCGGGCGCCGTCGCCGCCGCCGCCGCAACCAAGGCGGGAAAAGCGAAAACGCCTTCGAAAGCGAAAAAAGCCACCAAAGGACCGACGAAGAAGCCGAAAGCTCCGAAACCGAAAACCCGCGAAAAAAGTGGCGGCGGGAGCGCAATCGCGAAAATCTTCGCCGAAAAAGGGCGGATCGCCGAAGAAAAAATGAAGTGGCGCCGGCGCCGGCGCGGCGCACGCACGCGTTATCACGAAAGGCCGTCGAGCCAGACAATGGCCCTTTTCAGGGCCAAAAATCGCATTAATCGAAAAAGATGACGCAAACGATGGCTGTCGACGCAAACATGTTTTAAGTTAAAAAATTTTGTTCGTCGAATTGGAAAGGCGAAAAATTATATTTGAAATTTTTTTTTGCACTTGGAGCACATTTAATCGAAAGCGGTATTATTATTCAAAAATAAAGTCGTAATGAATTTTTAAAATTTCCAAATAGAGGTTAAAAAAAATGTAAAACTCAAAATTTTTATTATATAACATCCAGATTTTTATCTATTACTTAAAAATAGACATTTTCTTACTTTTCAAAAATAAAGTCATAACGAATTTTTAAAGTTTCCACATTTTTCTTCTTGGTTATTTTTATAGAGGTTAAAAGAACATTCTAAAACTCAAAATTTTTATCAATCTATTACTTAAAAATAAACATTTTAGTCCGTCTGCGATACAAAAATCTTTTCATAGTTTTTATAAATAAAGTCGTAATGAATTTTTAAAGTTTTCAGATTTTATCAAATTAAATCATTATATTTTAGAATCTAGTTCTTTAAAGTTTTTTTTCTTGTACATAAACTTTTATTACAAAATACTGAAATTATTTACCAAAATATTGAAATTATTAGTAGTTTACTTTTCCGAGTAAAATTCGAACCGAAAACTTCTTAAAAAACATCTTTTTTTATTTTAAGTTTATTCTAAATGCAAAAAAAAAAGATTTCAAAGTTGGTAAAAAGTTTTTACAATTATCAAAAGAAAAACCATCGTTTTTAAAAATTCGTAAAAATTAAAAGATTTAAACTGATTTCTTTTTTTCAAAATGAAACTAAAAATATTCTAGTTTTAGTCTAAAAAGACCTTTCTGTTCTAAATTTTACCAAAAAAATATTAATAAAAATTCAAAGTTGGTAAAAAATTTTTTGGTTAGAAAATTAATCGTTTTTTAAAAATTCGTATTTAACCCTCATCCGGACTTCGTTTCTAGAACCAAATCCGGACTTGGTGTATCAAATTGACACAATGCCAGGTAATAATTCTATGCCTATTTTTCTTATGATTGGTTGATTGAAAGCATTTAAATAGTGGAAAATAAGGATCTTCTTTAGTTTTTTATATTTTATTGACTATTGCCTATTTCACTGAGCCAAAATATCTAGTGGATTCGACCGTGAATAACAAAAAGTTAACAATTAACTTTGAAAATTGTGTCAATTTGACACAAAATCCGGATGAGGGTTAAAAGGAAATCATAAAAATGAATTTTAAAGTTTTCGATCTGATTTTCTTTTAAATGAAACTGAAAACATTCCAGTCTTAATCTAAAAAGATCGTCTTGTTCTAATTGTAAGTTTTACCAGAAAAGTTAAAAAAATTTTCAAAGCTGACAAAAAATTTTTTAGGTAAAAAAAGTTAATAATTTCCTAAAAATTCGTAAAAAATTGACTTTTAAAATTTTGTTCTAATTTCTTTTCTAAATTAAACTAAAAACATTCTAATTTTAACTAAAAAAGATCATTTTATTTTAAGTGTTGTCAAAAAAGTTTTAAAAATTTTCAAAGTTGAAAAAATATTTTAGCTTAAAAAACCAATCATTTTTAAAAATTCAGATTTCAAAAACTGACTGTTAATGAAATTTTAAATTTTATCAGGATTTAGATAGTTGTACCTGCAAGAAGTGTTTAATAGCTCGTTTTTACGGAGAAAAAAGCGATAAACTGTGTTGATTGTTTACAACTTTAATACATTATTTGTTTTGTTGCAACAGATACGCAACACTTTGAAATAAACCAGAATGAACAAGTTAAAAAATATCGTCTCACAATCAGTTTGAAATAAATGCATGACGTTCTGATACGTCAAATGTAATAATAATAATAATGAGCGAGTTTAATTTTAATCTATTAGTTTTAGATTTTTATTTTATTTCGTTTCGTTTCATTTCAATTTTAATAGTTAAATTCATTTTTATTTCTTATTGTTATAATAAAGTCGGCCAATTTAAAGAGCGCGAGCGTTTAAACAAGGTACTGTGTGACGTCGGAGCGTTCGATCCCCCCACTACCAAAAAAAAAACCGTTCGAATGGTCTGAAGTTGTACGGCAAAACGATTTGTTTACGGACGGAAATCACCAGATGCTAATGACAATATGTGTTTTAGGGCTAGGTTATTTTTTGCGTATTTACGTGTTGTTTACTTCCTTAAATGAACTTTTGAAGTGTATATAGCAAATAATACATAACATATTAACACCAAAGAAAGTAATTTGTCCACCGACTTCTTAACAATAACTACTAGGTTATTAGAAAGAGATAGATACAACGAGTTCCTGTAATAGAAAAGGATGGATATATATCTTTGCGCCGGATTTTTCTTTTGCCCACTCATAAGCACTGCATTTCGAAAATATAGCTTTTAAATTCGTTATTTGACGTAATACCGTAAAAATAAATTCTAAAACCTTCAAGGGAATGGATTCCGCCCAAAAAAAAAAACGTATACTTTGGAAAAAGTGGAAAGGCCCATTCGCTTGGGATATAACTAACCGACTTATGAAAAAACGGAAGATAATTTTGAAAAATCCCGCTCTATGTATCCGTATTTATTTAATCGCGAAATAAATTAATTGTTAAACCTTCACGGGCGTCGTATGTTCGTATCAGCGATATCATCTTTTTCTTTATCAAATTTGTGGCTCTGAAAAGAACCGGTCTTGGTTGTGCGACGCGGACGCGGCGTCGCTGGGTTAAGGCGTTTTTAGGCCCTTTCGCCGCGGATGCGCCTCGCCAGCTGGATGTCCTTCGGCATGATGGTGACGCGCTTGGCGTGAATGGCGCACAAGTTCGTGTCCTCGAAGAGACCGACTAGGTAGGCCTCGCTCGCTTCCTGCAGGGCCATCACGGCGGAACTTTGGAACCGAAGGTCGGTCTTGAAATCTTGCGCGATCTCCCTGACGAGTCGCTGGAAGGGCAGCTTCCTGATCAGCAGTTCGGTGCTCTTCTGGTAACGGCGGATTTCTCGAAGGGCGACCGTGCCCGGCCTGTAGCGATGCGGTTTCTTAACGCCCCCGGTGGCGGGCGCGCTTTTGCGGGCCGCCTTGGTGGCGAGTTGTTTCCGCGGCGCCTTGCCGCCTGTCGATTTTCGGGCTGTCTGCTTAGTACGGGCCATCGTCGTCTCGTCTAGTCGTCTCGTATGCTCGTCTCTCCGTGACTCGTCGCGAACGTCTGGGCGTGCGGTCGATTTGCGATCGCTTAAATCGACCCTACTCCTCTCGCGCGTACCGCCAGACGCTCGGGTGCCAATGCGAGCGGTCTTATTGGTCGTCAAACTGCGACGTTGGGCGTGGCCTCGTCAACGCTATATAAAGAAGAACGCGCGCTCCGACGTCAGTTTGTCTGTGCCGAGAGATCGTCGCATTTTCGCGCCACCGCACCACCTTACGAACGAGAGTAAATAACCAAGATGACCGGCAGAGGAAAGGGAGGTAAAGGTCTCGGCAAAGGAGGTGCCAAGCGTCATCGTAAAGTACTTCGCGACAACATCCAGGGCATCACCAAACCGGCCATCAGACGTCTCGCCCGTCGCGGAGGTGTTAAGAGAATATCCGGTTTGATTTACGAAGAGACGAGAGGCGTGCTGAAAGTATTCCTCGAGAACGTCATTCGCGACGCCGTCACCTACACCGAACACGCCAAGAGGAAAACCGTTACCGCCATGGACGTCGTTTACGCCCTGAAGCGCCAAGGTCGCACCCTCTACGGCTTCGGAGGTTAAGTTAAGGTTGAACCACCGCCGACTGACGCAGCCAACAACTTTCTTGCCGATACACGACCGGTTCTTTTCAGAACCACAATTTTCGTAAAGTTAAAGATAAATATCGCAACGATACGCATGAAAGGCACGCCACTTTTACGTACACAAATAATTATTTCTTTATTTATCCACCAATTTCCCTATTAAACGGAATTAAAAGGCTTTATTAATTAGATCATGTTAATTATTTTACGACGGCAACGTCTATTAATAATGCGGTTTACGACCGGATTCTTCGGTTCTTTCTCTCCGTTTAAAATTATTTTATATAAACAAAATGATATTAGAAAAATGTTATCCTTGCGTAATGGAGAGGTTGCGATCCGAAATTTGCACGTTTATTCTTGTTTTTCATTAACGAAAGTCATTTTTTACTATTTTCGTTCTAAGGGATATTTAAAATTTTTTTAGCGTACGTTCGAAAAGACGATTCGTTACGTTTTTCTCTCGGTCGTTTTAATATGTTAATATCGAAACTTTTAATGATTATAGACATATTATAATAGGATTATAATAAAACAACTCTATCAATTTCACTATCATTCTTAAGTTCGCCCTCTCGTTTTACATTTTACCCGAGACGATATTATGCAATTACTAAATTTGCCGTAAGCCTATTTACGTATTTGTCGTAATCGCTTTCTAATAAAATTATTTTCTTGGAAAGACTTTAATGGGGCCCAATTCTCTTTTGTACCCTCGCGCTACCTACTTTTCTTTTGTTTTTGTAGTAAAGGAAGTTAAAAAGAAAAATATGTACTGCCCTTCTTTTATTACTACCTCTCTCCCAAAAAATCATTTTATAATTTATTTTACTATTCAATATCATACTTTCGAACAGAGGTAGTTTCATTATTAGTTTCTTTTATATTATTTATTTAACGGGTCCTTTCCTTTAAGTTTTTTTGAAAAAAACCCAGCGCGGTGGTTCGGCGATACCGAAAACTGACGGCGCGCTCATTTTATGGAACACAAAACACATACCTCTCTGTATGTGTTTTGTTTATTCTTATTAAAAAATTGTTAGATTAGAGATTGCGTTTTTGTTGTCGTCGTTAATTCTTTATCGACTTAAGTAATTTGTGGCCCTGAGAAGGGCCGTGTCGGTCGTGCCGCCGCGCCGGAGCGGCGACGTACGTAAGCGGAACGGATTCGCGATCCATTCTCTTCTTCTTACGGCTTCTTTTCGGTCTTCTTCGGCAACAAGACTGCTTGTATGTTCGGCAAAACTCCTCCCTGCGCGATAGTCACCCCAGACAAGAGTTTGTTCAACTCCTCGTCGTTACGTATGGCCAGTTGCAAATGTCTCGGGATGATACGAGTCTTCTTGTTGTCCCTCGCGGCGTTGCCCGCCAATTCGAGAACTTCTGCCGCCAGGTATTCCATTACGGCCGCCAAATACACGGGCGCTCCGGCGCCGACGCGCTCCGCGTAGTTTCCCTTCCTAAGTAACCTGTGGATACGGCCGACGGGAAATTGCAATCCCGCTCTGCTGGACCTCGACTTCGCCTTCCCTTTAACTTTACCGCCCTTTCCGCGACCGGACATTTTCGTTCGCTATTATTTATTAGTTGAAATGCAACGCAATAGACGGCGTGGTGAATGCGATGTATACGCGCGTGACTCGGGACCGTCGCGATATGAATACCACAAGCAGTCGGCTTTAGCCTTTTATCACCGAAGCGGCCGGCGCGCCGGCTACCGGAGGTGCCCGCCGTTCGTCCAATCAGGGACCTCGTTGCCTTACGCTACCCGTTCGAGGGGCGTGTACGTAAGCGCCGGCCGGTCTGGTTTTAAAAGACGGCGAGCGATATTTTGCGTCACTACGTATTCCGAGCTCGCGTTACCGTTCGTTGTCGCTTGATCGTTTTATCCTCGCTATGCCACCGAAAACTAGCGGAAAAGCCGCCAAAAAGGCCGGCAAGGCCCAAAAGAACATTTCCAAAGGGGACAAGAAAAGAAGAGGAGGAGGAAGGAGAGCTACGCGATCTACATTTACAAGGTACTGAAGCAAGTCCATCCCGATACCGGGATCTCGAGCAAGGCGATGAGCATCATGAACAGCTTCGTCAACGATATCTTCGAGAGGATCGCCGCGGAAGCTTCGCGTTTGGCCCACTACAACAAGAGGTCTACGATAACGAGCCGAGAGATTCAGACCGCGGTCAGGCTCCTCTTGCCCGGTGAATTGGCTAAGCACGCGGTAAGCGAAGGTACCAAGGCCGTCACCAAGTACACCAGCTCTAAATAAGCGAGCGGCCGAAGACGAAGACCACCGACCCTCTCCCGCCGCTTTATTAACGACCGGTTCTTTTCAGAACCACAATATTATTTTTCGAAAAGGAATTGCTCGTCGCAACGTTTACGCAAAAAATATGTAAAATGAGTAGTAAATGACAAAGAATAACCATAATAGAGTACGAAAAATAAAATAAATAAATAAATAGAGAATAAGTTAAGAACCCTTCCGCGCTTGGGCGTATTTTGTTGTTGTTTCTCGCGTTTTCGATTAGCGCGATTAACGTTCGACGATGATAGATTTTAACGCAACCAATTATTGACGACGATCGATTTAAATTTGATTGAACTTATTAGGGAAATAAATCGGAAAGGGATTCGACAACCTACTACAAAATCCCTTGCGTGAGAAACCGATAATCTCGGAAGAAATTAGGTGCTTACGTCGTTCACATGGCGCGAACAGATCGCGGCTGGTGGTCACTGACAGACCAAATTTGAGATGTTTCTGACATTTTAAAATTTGTTGTTTATGTCAAAAAATTCCCTACGAACTGAAGATAACACAATACGTAAAATCACCTATTTCGCCTTCGCGAGTGTTTGCTAGATAAATAAATTGCGTTTTCTTTTACCTTCTTTATTTCCGGCCGCAATTTTTGAACATCGTCGATTTTTGGAATGTTATTGAGGAAACGACGCGGGACGGTTGTTAATTAATACCTACTAGTAATGTACGTCACTCGTTACTTTAATAATAACACTAATAATGATGTGGAGGAGATAAGGTGTACCGTACGTAACCCTTTTGATTCGTCGTAGACAGAGACTCCGCTCGATCCGCTGTCGTTGCGATCCGAGACCGATAATTATATTATAATGTATATTTTGTGCAATTAGGTGTTAAATCTTCTTCGACAGTTAAATAACTACGAGCGTTCATATCCGAACCCTATCAATTCCCTTTTAATCATCCATTATTAAAGGTTATCGACGAAAAAACTGTAGGTACGCAGTTTTCGGTTAATTTTCGCCGGCGCGCCGGCCTCGAGGATAGCGGGAGATGTCGAACGTTCAAAATGAATTCGAAATTCGTTCGCCTTTTTACTATCGGCGACGGTAAAAACGAAAGGACAAGTTCCTGCGAGTTCGCGCACCGTCGTCCGTCGTCGCTTCGTCCAGGTCGAGACGACCGGCGGAAGCCGCGCCGCGTCGGGGCGATTGCCGTTGACCGTCTTTAAGCTGAAATGAACCCCGTTTAGCGAGTTTTTATTTTCCGACGGGCCGTACCGTCTCCGAGACGCGCGGGACGGCGTTTTCACGGCGAAAATCTGGCGCGAAATGAATTCGGCGCGTTCCCGCGCCGTCCGCGAAAGTGTTTTGATCGGCGGTACAACGGGCGATTAACGTGGAATCGAGGTCCGCATCGGCGACGATTAGCGGAAGTTTAGGCGTTTCTTTTCGCCCGATCCGTGCGCCCAGCGATTCCTGAACGTTTAATCATCGTTTTTACGTTAGATACGCCGACGTACCCCGTCGGCCCGCGACGCCAGACGTCGCCAAAGTTGACGATGACGGATGCGCCAACGACGTCGCCCATTTCGGACGACCGCGACGGGTCGAAAACGGACAGCTACCTTCGGCGTGCCGTTGCCGATCGCGAGTTCGTTCCTTCCTGGACTAGCACGAGCTTCGCGCGGACCGTTACGTCGCGACGCCTTCCTCGGACGCCTCGACGACCGGAACGCTGCGAACACGAGACCGGCGTTCGGTCGTCAGACTTACGGACCGGGGGGAGCCAGTAGTTTTCGGCTTCGGTACGCGCGCTTCGACGGGGTCCCCGTTCCCGAATTCGGCGACGACAACAACAACAAGTAAGTTAGTTGTAGACGTTTTTTATCGACGCGCGTCAGCAGCCCGATAACGAGAACTATTTTCAAACGATTCTCGTCCGCGAATAGAAGGGTAAGAAGAAATAGCGACGACGATGACCGACGTACAAACTCAACAACAGGCGTCCGCTTCGCCGGCGGCAGCCGCACCGTCGCCAGCAAAAAAGGCCGCCGCGACGACCGGTTCCACGGGAGGAGCAGCTTCGAAGAAGACGGCGGGCAACGCTCGAAACCGACACATCCGCCCACCTCCGAGATGGTTAACGGGGCGATCAAGAGCTTAAAGGAACGCGGCGGCTCGTCCTTGCAAGCTATAAAAAAATACGTGGCCGCGAACTATAAAGTCGACGCCGAAAAGATGGCTCCGTTCATCAAAAAGTACCTGAAGGCGGCCGTCGCGTCTGGCGCTCTCGTCCAAACTAAGGGAAAGGGCGCGTCCGGGTCGTTCAAGTTGGCGGCATCCACGGCCAAGAAGTCCGAAGCAACGGCCGCGGCCGGCGACGGTGCCTCGGCGAAGGCTTCCTCCGCCGGAAAGAAGAAGGCTTCCGCGAAGAAACGGGGGCCCGCCTCGAAGAAATCATCTTCCGCAAAGGTAAAAAAGGGCGCCGCAGCAGCAGCCGCCGCCGCGCCGGCCGAGAAGAGGGCCGCCGCATCGAAGACGAAAAGGGGCGCAACAGCGGCGGGCGAGAAGAAAGCGGGCGCCGTCGCCGCCGCCGCCGCAACCAAGGCGGGAAAAGCGAAAACGCCTTCGAAAGCGAACAAAGCCACCAAAGGACCGACGAAGAAGCCGAAAGCTCCGAAACCGAAAACCGCGAAAAAAGTGGCGGCGGGAGCGCAATCGCGAAAATCTTCGCCGAAAAAGGGCGGATCGCCGAAGAAAAATGAAGTGGCGCCGGCGCCGGCGCGGCGCACGCACGCGTTATCACGAAAGGCCGTCGAGCCAGACAATGGCCCTTTTCAGGGCCAAAAATCGCATTAATCGAAAAAGATGACGCAAACGATGGCTGTCGACGCAAACATGTTTTAAGTTAAAAAATTTTTGTTCGTCGAATTGGAAAGGCGAAAAATTATATTTGAAATTTTTTTTTGCACTTGGAGCACATTTAATCGAAAGCGGTATTATTATTCAAAAATAAAGTCGTAATGAATTTTTAAAATTTCCAAATAGAGGTTAAAAAAAATGTAAAACTCAAAATTTTATTATATAACATCCAGATTTTTATCTATTACTTAAAAATAGACATTTTCTTACTTTTCAAAAATAAAGTCATAACGAATTTTTAAAGTTTCCACATTTTTCTTCTTGGTTATTTTTTATAGAGGTTAAAAGAACATTCTAAAACTCAAATTTTTATCAATCTATTACTTAAAAATAAACATTTTAGTCCGTCTGCGATACAAAAATCTTTTCATAGTTTTTATAAATAAAGTCGTAATGAATTTTTAAAGTTTTCAGATTTTATCAAATTAAATCATTATATTTTAGAATCTAGTTCTTTAAAGTTTTTTTTCTTGTACATAAACTTTTATACAAAATACTGAAATTATTTACCAAAATATTGAAATTATTAGTAGTTTACTTTTCCGAGTAAAATTCGAACCGAAAACTTCTTAAAAAACATCTTTTTTTATTTTAAGTTTATTCTAAATGCAAAAAAAAAGATTTCAAAGTTGGTAAAAAGTTTTTACAATTATCAAAAGAAAAACCATCGTTTTTAAAAATTCGTAAAAAATTAAAAGATTTAAACTGATTTCTTTTTTTCAAAATGAAACTAAAAATATTCTAGTTTTAGTCTAAAAGACCTTTCTGTTCTAAATTTTACCAAAAAAATATTAATAAAATTCAAAGTTGGTAAAAAATTTTTTGGTTAGAAAATTAATCGTTTTTTAAAAATTCGTATTTAACCCTCATCCGGACTTCGTTTCTAGAACCAAATCCGGACTTGGTGTATCAAATTGACACAATGCCAGGTAATAATTCTATGCCTATTTTTCTTATGATTGGTTGATTGAAAGCATTTAAATAGTGGAAAATAAGGATCTTTCTTTAGTTTTTTATATTTTATTGACTATTGCCTATTTCACTGAGCCAAAATATCTAGTGGATTCGACCGTGAATAACAAAAAGTTAACAATTAACTTTGAAAATTGTGTCAATTTGACACAAAATCCGGATGAGGGTTAAAGGAAATCATAAAAATGAATTTTAAAGTTTTCGATCTGATTTTCTTTTAATGAAACTGAAAACATTCCAGTCTTAATCTAAAAAGATCGTCTTGTTCTATTGTAAGTTTTACCAGAAAAGTTAAAAAAATTTTCAAAGCTGACAAAAATTTTTTAGGTAAAAAAAGTTAATAATTTCCTAAAAATTCGTAAAAAATTGACTTTTAAAAATTTTGTTCTCATTTCTTTTCTAAATTAAACTAAAAACATTCTAATTTTAACTAAAAAAGATCATTTTATTTTAAGTGTTGTCAAAAAAGTTTTAAAAATTTTCAAAGTTGAAAAATATTTTATGCTTAAAAACCAATCATTTTAAAAATTCAGATTTCAAAAACTGACTGTTAATGAAATTTTAAATTTTATCAGGATTTAGATAGTTGTACCTGCAAGAAGTGTTTAATAGCTCGTTTTTACGGAGAAAAAAGCGATAAACGTGTGTTTGACTTGTTTACAAACTT
>JASCIT010000156.1:0-23889 GCA_036711955.1 Digitonthophagus gazella
GAGGTCGTTATCGTAACGTAAACAAACCAAGGACCGCGGCTAAAAACAATTAAAATGCAGCCAGCCGTTCAAAGTTATTTCAGTATTAGAATTTTTGGATAACAGAAATTATAATTTAATTAAATTATAATTAAATAATTTAATTAGATTTAATTAAATAATTAATTAAACAATTTAATTAGATTTAATTAAATAACGGCGACGTAATGGCATTAGTGAAAAAGGAAAAATTGTTCGATCGCTTTTCGGTAAGGAAAATGTTATCGTTCGCATCGCCCGTAACGGCGCGACGACCGATAAATCGGTAACGCCGGACTTCTGATCAACCTCTTCGAAGTAGGTGGATAAACGAAGGAACAATTTATTTATTGCGTACACAAAAGGGGTCGTGGTGCGTTATGCGATCGTTGCGATATTTATCTTTAACTTTACTAAGATTGTGGTTCTGAAAAGAACCGGTCGTATCGGCAAGAAAGTTGTTGTTTGGCTCGGCGGCGGTCGAGACTTAACCTCCGAAACCGTAGAGGGTGCGACCTTGGCGCTTCAGGGCGTAAACGACGTCCATGGCGGGTAACGGTTTTCCTCTTGGCGTGTTCGGTGTAGGTGACGGCGTCGCGAATAACGTTCTCGAGGAATACTTTTAGTACGCCTCTCGTCTCTTCGTAAATCAAACCGGATATTCTCTTGACACCTCCGCGACGGGCTAGACGTCTGATGGCCGGTTTGGTAATGCCCTGGATGTTGTCGCGAAGTACTTTACGATGACGCTTGGCACCTCCTTTGCCGAGACCTTTACCTCCCTTTCCTCTGCCGGTCATCTTGGTTCGATCGGGTTATTTATTATTCTCTTTCGAAAGCGTGCGGGCCGCGAAACAACGACGATCTCTCGACACTTGCAAACTGACGTCGAACAGCCCGATCCTCGTTATATACCTTTGCCGAGGCCACGCCCAGCGTCGGAGTCCGACGACCAATAGGGTCGCTCGCAGAGGCACCCGAGCCGAGCGCCGAGGAGCGGTACGAGCGACGGGTCGTAGAGTCGATTTAAGCGATCGCAGACCGGCCGCGCGCTCAGACGTCAGCGACGAGTCACCGAGAACGCATCGACGAAGACGACGCAAGAGCGAACAGACGACAATAAACGAATAACTACACTACCACTACTTGACGAGGATGGCCCGTACCAAGCAGACAGCCAGAAAATCGACAGGCGGCAAGGCGCCTCGTAAACAGCTCGCCACCAAGGCGCGCGCAAAAGCGCTCCGGCCACCGGGGGCGTCAAGAAGCCGCATCGCTACAGGCCGGGCACGGTCGCCCTCCGCGAAATCCGCCGTTATCAGAAGAGCACCGAACTGCTGATCAGGAAGCTGCCCTTCCAACGACTCGTCAGGGAGATCGCGCAAGATTTCAAGACCGACCTTCGGTTTCAAAGTTCCGCCGTGATGGCCCTGCAGGAAGCGAGCGAGGCCTATCTGGTCGGTCTCTTCGAGGACACGAACTTGTGCGCCATTCACGCCAAGCGCGTCACCATCATGCCGAAGGACATCCAGCTGGCGAGGCGCATCCGCGGCGAAAGGGCTTAAACGGGCCTCCACCGGGCGCGCCGCGCCGCCCCGGAACCTCCACCGACCGAGCGACGCCGCGAGAGCGGCGTCGCGCAACCAAGACCGGTTCTTTTCAGAACGCACAAATTTCGTAACGAAAAAGATTACATCTCGGATACGAACGTACGACGCCCATCGATTTAATTAAAAACCTAATAATTAATTAATTTTACCGGTAAATAACGACGGATCATCGATAAAACGGGATATTGAAAATTTCCTTCCGTTTTTTTTCGTTGGTCGGTTGGCTAAATCCCAAGAGAACTTCAAGTCTTGCGGGTTAATTTAAAAGAACCAACCGATAGGATTACCTCCCGAATAATTTGTAGAAAGTTTATTATTATTTTGTTAAAAATTAATAATTAAGAAATTAAGAATGTTTATATCAAACAAATGACAACTAGGAACCGCGTATTATCACTTTTCAATCAAGGATCAAAGCAAGCTTGAGAGACTCGCTTCGTTCCGAAGCCGTTTCGAGTATGTAACAAATACTCGCGTCTCATTGGTCGAAGTTCGATTTTTTTTTTTTTTTTTTTTTTTGTTATTTGATTCGTTCTTAACGCATGCCGAAATTTAATATTATTCCGTTCATTTTTCGCCGTTCCAAATTGTAAACAAAAATTGGCATGACGTTTCAAACATATTTTTCTTAAAAATAATTATTTCTCGGTAAATTTTTCGCCGCCCGAAATAAGGATTAACGAAAAACGGGAAAGAAAAATTAAATTAATCTTATCAACACACATTAATATTATGAAAAGAATAATAATAGAATCTGCATATTCATTTAGAATCGTTAAGAGCAATATTATATCTCGCGAATGCAAATGATTGTAGAAATGAGCTTAGAGACATTTTCAAATCTACGAACAAAATAAATAGGCTGTTAACGGGCTCGCAGCACATAATGCATCGCAAAATTGAACTGATTGAAAAAAAAAGTAAGGTACCTTTTATTTATTTATTATCATTGTTTTGATGTTCGTTTTTTCTAAAAATATCAACCGCGCCAAAATAATTATTATCATGATGCCAACTGCCACCCTAATATTTTAAATGATAACAATATTTATGTATACATCGTTTTTGTTACAAAAGCAAAGTTCAAAAGGCAAATTTCTAATTATGGGGTCGTTTAACATTGGAAATGTTATTTTCCTAATGGCGGTGAACAACCCTAATTATTATTTGTTTGCGTAGCGTTCGTTTGCGTGTTCTTTTTCGAGTAATGTGATTTTTGGCCCTGAAAAGGGCCATTGTCTGGCTCGGCGGCCTTTCGTGGTAACGCGTGCGCCGGCGGCACACCGATGCACGGTCGCTCATTTTTTCTTCGGCGATCCACCCTTTTTCGGCGAAGATCTTCGTGATCCTCCGGCGACTTTTTTCGCGGTTTTCGGTTTCGGAGCTTTCGGCTTCTTCGTCGGTCCTTTGGTGGCTTTTTTCGCTTTCGAAGGCGTTTTCGGTTTTGCGGCCTTGGTTGCGGCGGCGGCCGCTTTTTTCTCGGCAGCCGCTGTTGCGGCCTTTTTCGTCTTCGATGCGGCGGCGGCCTTCTTCTCGGCCGGCCCGGCTGTTACTGAGGCGGTGGCGCCCTTCTTTACCTTTGCGGGAGACGATTTCTTCGCGGCGGGGCCCCGTTTTTTCGCGGACGCCTTCTTCTTTCCGCCGGAGGAACCCTTCGCCGAGACACCGTCGCCGGACCCGGGCGTCGCTTCGGACTTCTTGGCCGTGGATGCCGCCAACTTGAACGACCCGGACGCACCCTTTCCCTTAGTTTGGACGAGAGCGCCGGACGCGACGGCCGCCTTCAGGTACTTTTTGATGAACGGAGCCATCTTCTCGGCGTCGACTTTGTAGTTCGCGGCCACGTATTTTTTTATAGCTTGCAAGGACGAGCCGCCGCGTTCCTTTAAGCTCTTGATCGCCCCGTTAACCATCTCGGAGGTGGGCGGATGTGTCGGTTTCGAGCGTTGCCCTGCCGTTTTCTTCGAAGCTGCTCCACCCGTGGAACCGGTCGTCGCGGCGGCCTTTTTTGCTGGCGACGGTGCGGCTGCCGCCGGCGAAGCGGACGCCTGCTGTTGAGTCTGTACGTCGGTCATCGTCGTCCCTATTTCTTCTTACGCTTCTATTCGCGGACGAGAATCGTTTGAAAATAGTTCTCGTTATCGGGCTGCTGACGCGCGTCGATAAAAAAACGTGTACAAGTAACTTACTATCTAACAATAAGTTGATGTTGTTGTCGCCGCCGAATTCGGGAACGGGGACCCCGTCGGAGCGCGCGTACCGAAGCCGAAAACTGCTGGCTCCCCCCGGTCTGTAAGCTTGACGACCGAACGCCACTCTCGTGTTCGCAGCGTTCCGATCGTCGAGGCGTCCGATGAAGGCGTCGCGACGTAGCGGTTCGCGCGAAGCGCGTGCGGGTCCAGGAAGGAACGAACTCGCGATCGGCGTTGGCACGCCGAAGGTGCCAGCCCGTTTTCGACCCTTCGCGGACGTCCGAAATGGGCGACGTCGTTGGCGCATCCGTCATCGTCAACTTTGGCGACGTCGGGCGTCGCCGGCCGACGAGGTACGTCGGCGTATCTAACGTAAAAACGATTATTAAACGTTCGGTAATCGCCGGGATCACGTATCGGACGAAGACGGATGCCCAAACTTCCGCTAATCGTCCCCGATGCGGAGCTCGATTCCACGTTAATCGCCCGTTGTACCGTCGGTCAAAACACTTTTGCGGACGGCGCGGAAACGCGCCGAAGTTCATTTCGCGCAAGATTTTCGCCGTGAAAACGTCGTCCCGCGAACCGGGTGGACGGGACGGTCCGTCGGAAAATAAAAACTCGCTAAACGGCGTTAATTTCGGCTCAAAGACGCCCAACGGCACTCGCCCGGACGCGCTTTCGCCGGTCGTCTCGACCTGAACGAAACGAGGACGGACTTCGGCGCGCGAACTCGCGGGAACTTGTCCGTTCGTTCGGCGCCGATTGTAAAAAGGCATTGAATGATTAATTTCGTAAGGACCTTCGATATCTCCCGCTGTCATAGAGGCCGCCGGCAAAATTAACCGAAATGTACGTACTTATCGTTTTTTCGTCGATAACTTTTAATAATGAACGATCAGATTTGTCCGCTTCTGGCAACTTAACTGTCGAAGAAGATGCAATACCTAATTGCAGAAAATAAATATAATATATAATTATCGGTCTCGGATCGCAACGATAGCGGATCTCGCGTTTTGATTATGTCTACGATGAATCAAAAGGGTCGGAGGGCTACGGTACACCTCATCTCTACATTATTACTACTGTTAAATAACGGCTTGATTAATGTAACGAATAACGTACGTATATGCTGACCACCGCTGGACGCCGTTTCTTTCGTAACATTCCAGACATCTCTACTGAATATGTTAATAAATACAAACGTTCGAAATTGAGCCCGGGAAAAAAAGGTAAAAGAGCACGCATTATACCTAGAAAAAACTCACAAAGGCAAAGTAGGTGATTTTGTTACGTATTGCGTTATCTAATCCACAGAGAATTTTTGGCGCATAAACAAATTTTAAAAAGTCAGAAAGGAGACGTGTAAACACATTAAAAATTTCAATTTTGGCCTGTCGATGAGTTTTCGCGCAATGCGAACGACGTGGGCACCCAATTTCCTCCGAGACAACCGGTTGCAGCGCAAGAAATTTTGCAAAGAGTTTCCATATTTATTTTCCTAATAAGTTAATATTAATAAAATTCAAACGTCATCAATCGGTTGCATTAAAACCTCTTAATCATCGAACGGTAAACGTAAATCGCGCTAATCGAATATTCTTTATTAATATATTATTATTATTATTTTCGTACTGTACTATTATTACTGTAATTATTTGTTATCATTTAAAACACATTTTATTGCGTAAAATGTTAGGACGAATAATTCTCTTTCGAAAAATAATATTGTGGTTCTGAAAAGAACCGGTCGTTAATAGTGCGGCGGGAGAGGGCGATCGATCTTCGTCTTCGGTCGTCGCTTATTTAGAGCTGGTGTACTTAGTGACGGCCTTGGTACCTTCGCTTACCGCGTGCTTAGCCAATTCTCCGGGCAAGAGAAGTCTGACCGCGGTCTGAATCTCTCGACTCGTTATGGTAGATCTCTTGTTGTAGTGGGCCAAACGCGAAGCTTCCGCGGCGATCCTCTCGAAGATATCGTTAACGAAGCTGTTCATGATGCTCATCGCCTTGCTCGAAATGCCGGTATCGGGATGGACTTGCTTTAGTACCTTGTAAATGTAAATGGCGTAGCTCTCCTTCCTCCTTCGCTTCTTCTTCTTGTCCCCTTTGGAAATGTTCTTTTGGGCCTTGCCGGCCTTTTTGGCGGCTTTTCCGCTAGTTTTCGGTGGCATCGCGAGGATAAAACGATCAAGAGAAAACAAACGTCAACTCGGCGTCGGAATACGTAGTGGCGCGAAATATCGCCCGCCGTCTTTTAAAACCAGACCGGCCGGCGCTTACGTACACGCCCCTCGAACGGGTATCGTAGGGCAGCGAGGTCCCCGATTGGACGAACGGCGGGCACCTCCGTCAGCCGGCGCGCGCCGGCCGCTTCGGTAATAAAAGGCTAAAGCCGCCCGGTTGAGGTATTCATATCGCGACGTTCCCGAGTCACGCGCGCACAGATCGCATTCACCGAGCCGTTTATTTGCATTTTTCTTCGTTACGTCGACAAACGAATAACATCGAACGATAATGTCCGGTCGCGGAAAGGGCGGTAAAGTTAAGGGAAAGGCGAAGTCGAGGTCCAGCAGAGCGGGATTGCAATTTCCCGTCGGCCGTATCCACAGGTTACTTAGGAAGGGAAATTACGCGGAGCGCGTCGGTGCCGGAGCGCCCGTGTATTTGGCGGCCGTAATGGAATACCTGGCGGCAGAAGTTCTCGAATTGGCGGGCAACGCCGCGAGGGACAACAAGAAGACTCGTATCATCCCCAGACATTTGCAACTGGCCATACGAAACGACGAGGAGTTGAACAAACTGTTGTCCGGGGTGACCATCGCGCAGGGAGGCGTTTTGCCGAACATACAAGCAGTCCTGTTGCCGAAGAAGACCGAAAAGAAACCGTAAAAAGAAGACGGATGGGTCGCGAATCCGTTCCCCATGCGTACGTCGCCGCTCCGGCGGCACGACCGACACGGCCCTTCTCAGGGCCACAAATCACTTGAGTCGATAAAGAATTAACAACGACGACAACAAAAACGCAATCTCTAACTTAACAATTTTTTAATAGGAACCGCACGACGACGGGAAATAATAACGGATAAAAAAAAAAAAAAAAAAAGAAGATTCCTCGAGTGTAGCCGTTTTCGCACCGAGGTTTTTTTTTTTCTTCAAATAACATCCCAAATTCATTGAATATGTTGAAAATAAAGTAAAAAGAGAATTTCCTTTTTAACCCGTTTTATTTAAATCAAATTAGCGTAAAAAGAGAATTAGGTGTATACATTTATTAGAATAGTAAAGTAAATAATGAAAGGATTTTTGGGAAAGATGTAGTAGTAATAATAAAAGAAGGACAGTATTTTTTTTCTTTCGTATTCTTTTCTTTGGAAATGAAAACATAATACAAGTATATATAGGACAGAAGTAGGTAGGGCGAGCATAGAAAAGTGGATTTAAGGACCTTTAAAGTCTTTCCAAGAAAATAATTTTATTAGAAAGAGGTGTACGCCAAGGCTACGACAAATTTAATAATTGCTTTTCGCCTCGGGTAAAATATAAAACGAAAGTTTTATATTTATTTTAATCCTATTATTTAAATTTCAACGCGCCTATATTAATTAAAAGTTTCGATAGTAAGTAATAAGTAACGCGCTAAAACGACCGAGAGAAAAACGTTATTATCCTTTCGAAAACAAGCTAAAAGAGATTCAAATGTCCCTCTCTGGTAACGAAAAAGGAATTAATTTCGTCAATGAAATAAATAAATAAATAACATAATAATAAATAAATAACGTAGAGGTCGTTATCGTAACGTAAACAAACCAAGGACCGCGGCTAAAAACAATTAAAATGCAGCCAGCCGTTCAAAGTTATTTCAGTATTAGAATTTTTGGATAACAGAAATTATAATTTAATTAAATTATAATTAAATAATTTAATTAGATTTAATTAAATAATTAATTAAACAATTTAATTAGATTTAATTAAATAACGGCGACGTAATGGCATTAGTGAAAAAGGAAAAATTGTTCGATCGCTTTTCGGTAAGGAAAATGTTATCGTTCGCATCGCCCGTAACGGCGCGACGACCGATAAATCGGTAACGCCGGACTTCTGATCAACCTCTTCGAAGTAGGTGGATAAACGAAGGAACAATTTATTTATTGCGTACACAAAAGGGTCGTGGTGCGTTATGCGATCGTTGCGATATTTATCTTTAACTTTACTAAGATTGTGGTTCTGAAAAGAACCGGTCGTATCGGCAAGAAAGTTGTTGTTTGGCTCGGCGGCGGTCGAGACTTAACCTCCGAAACCGTAGAGGGTGCGACCTTGGCGCTTCAGGGCGTAAACGACGTCCATGGCGGTAACGGTTTTCCTCTTGGCGTGTTCGGTGTAGGTGACGGCGTCGCGAATAACGTTCTCGAGGAATACTTTTAGTACGCCTCTCGTCTCTTCGTAAATCAAACCGGATATTCTCTTGACACCTCCGCGACGGGCTAGACGTCTGATGGCCGGTTTGGTAATGCCCTGGATGTTGTCGCGAAGTACTTTACGATGACGCTTGGCACCTCCTTTGCCGAGACCTTTACCTCCCTTTCCTCTGCCGGTCATCTTGGTTCGATCGGGTTATTTATTATTCTCTTTCGAAAGCGTGCGGGCCGCGAAACAACGACGATCTCTCGACACTTGCAAACTGACGTCGAACAGCCCGATCCTCGTTATATACCTTTGCCGAGGCCACGCCCAGCGTCGGAGTCCGACGACCAATAGGGTCGCTCGCAGAGGCACCCGAGCCGAGCGCCGAGGAGCGGTACGAGCGACGGGTCGTAGAGTCGATTTAAGCGATCGCAGACCGGCCGCGCGCTCAGACGTCAGCGACGAGTCACCGAGAACGCATCGACGAAGACGACGCAAGAGCGAACAGACGACAATAAACGAATAACTACACTACCACTACTTGACGAGGATGGCCCGTACCAAGCAGACAGCCAGAAAATCGACAGGCGGCAAGGCGCCTCGTAAACAGCTCGCCACCAAGGCGGCGCGCAAAAGCGCTCCGGCCACCGGGGGCGTCAAGAAGCCGCATCGCTACAGGCCGGGCACGGTCGCCCTCCGCGAAATCCGCCGTTATCAGAAGAGCACCGAACTGCTGATCAGGAAGCTGCCCTTCCAACGACTCGTCAGGGAGATCGCGCAAGATTTCAAGACCGACCTTCGGTTTCAAAGTTCCGCCGTGATGGCCCTGCAGGAAGCGAGCGAGGCCTATCTGGTCGGTCTCTTCGAGGACACGAACTTGTGCGCCATTCACGCCAAGCGCGTCACCATCATGCCGAAGGACATCCAGCTGGCGAGGCGCATCCGCGGCGAAAGGGCTTAAACGGGCCTCCACCGGCGCGCCGCGCCGCCCCGGAACCTCCACCGACCGAGCGACGCCGCGAGAGCGGCGTCGCGCAACCAAGACCGGTTCTTTTCAGAACCACAAATTTCGTAACGAAAAAGATTACATCTCGGATACGAACGTACGACGCCCATCGATTTAATTAAAAACCTAATAATTAATTAATTTTACCGGTAAATAACGACGGATCATCGATAAAACGGGATATTGAAAATTTCCTTCCGTTTTTTTCGTTGGTCGGTTGGCTAAATCCCAAGAGAACTTCAAGTCTTGCGGGTTAATTTAAAAGAACCAACCGATAGGATTACCTCCCGAATAATTTGTAGAAAGTTTATTATTATTTTGTTAAAAATTAATAATTAAGAATGTTTATATCAAACAAATGACAACTAGGAACCGCGTATTATCACTTTTCAATCAAGGATCAAAGCAAGCTTGAGAGACTCGCTTCGTTCCGAAGCCGTTTCGAGTATGTAACAAATACTCGCGTCTCATTGGTCGAAGTTCGATTTTTTTTTTTTTTTTTTTTTTTTTTGTTATTTGATTCGTTCTTAACGCATGCCGAAATTTAATATTATTCCGTTCATTTTTCGCCGTTCCAAATTGTAAACAAAAATTGGCATGACGTTTCAAACATATTTTTCTTAAAAATAATTATTTCTCGGTAAATTTTTCGCCGCCCGAAATAAGGATTAACGAAAAACGGGAAAGAAAAATTAAATTAATCTTATCAACACACATTAATATTATGAAAAGAATAATAATAGAATCTGCATATTCATTTAGAATCGTTAAGAGCAATATTATATCTCGCGAATGCAAATGATTGTAGAAATGAGCTTAGAGACATTTTCAAATCTACGAACAAAATAAAATAGGCTGTTAACGGGCTCGCAGCACATAATGCATCGCAAAATTGAACTGATTGAAAAAAAAGTAAGGTACCTTTTATTTATTTATTATCATTGTTTTGATGTTCGTTTTTTCTAAAAAATATCAACCGCGCCAAAATAATTATTATCATGATGCCAACTGCCACCCTAATATTTTAAATGATAACAATATTTATGTATACATCGTTTTTGTTACAAAAGCAAAGTTCAAAAGGCAAATTTCTAATTATGGGGTCGTTTAACATTGGAAATGTTATTTTCCTAATGGCGGTGAACAACCCTAATTATTATTTGTTTGCGTAGCGTTCGTTTGCGTGTTCTTTTTCGAGTAATGTGATTTTTGGCCCTGAAAAGGGCCATTGTCTGGCTCGGCGGCCTTTCGTGGTAACGCGTGCGCCGGCGGCACACCGATGCACGGTCGCTCATTTTTTCTTCGGCGATCCACCCTTTTTCGGCGAAGATCTTCGTGATCCTCCGGCGACTTTTTTCGCGGTTTTCGGTTTCGGAGCTTTCGGCTTCTTCGTCGGTCCTTTGGTGGCTTTTTTCGCTTTCGAAGGCGTTTTCGGTTTTGCGGCCTTGGTTGCGGCGGCGGCCGCTTTTTTCTCGGCAGCCGCTGTTGCGGCCTTTTTCGTCTTCGATGCGGCGGCGGCCTTCTTCTCGGCCGGCCCGGCTGTTACTGAGGCGGTGGCGCCCTTCTTTACCTTTGCGGGAGACGATTTCTTCGCGGCGGGGCCCCGTTTTTTCGCGGACGCCTTCTTCTTTCCGCCGGAGGAACCCTTCGCCGAGACACCGTCGCCGGACCCGGGCGTCGCTTCGGACTTCTTGGCCGTGGATGCCGCCAACTTGAACGACCCGGACGCACCCTTTCCCTTAGTTTGGACGAGAGCGCCGGACGCGACGGCCGCCTTCAGGTACTTTTTGATGAACGGAGCCATCTTCTCGGCGTCGACTTTGTAGTTCGCGGCCACGTATTTTTTTATAGCTTGCAAGGACGAGCCGCCGCGTTCCTTTAAGCTCTTGATCGCCCCGTTAACCATCTCGGAGGTGGGCGGATGTGTCGGTTTCGAGCGTTGCCCTGCCGTTTTCTTCGAAGCTGCTCCACCCGTGGAACCGGTCGTCGCGGCGGCCTTTTTTGCTGGCGACGGTGCGGCTGCCGCCGGCGAAGCGGACGCCTGCTGTTGAGTCTGTACGTCGGTCATCGTCGTCCCTATTTCTTCTTACGCTTCTATTCGCGGACGAGAATCGTTTGAAAATAGTTCTCGTTATCGGGCTGCTGACGCGCGTCGATAAAAAAACGTGTACAAGTAACTTACTATCTAACAATAAGTTGATGTTGTTGTCGCCGCCGAATTCGGGAACGGGGACCCCGTCGGAGCGCGCGTACCGAAGCCGAAAACTGCTGGCTCCCCCCGGTCTGTAAGCTTGACGACCGAACGCCACTCTCGTGTTCGCAGCGTTCCGATCGTCGAGGCGTCCGATGAAGGCGTCGCGACGTAGCGGTTCGCGCGAAGCGCGTGCGGGTCCAGGAAGGAACGAACTCGCGATCGGCGTTGGCACGCCGAAGGTGCCAGCCCGTTTTCGACCCTTCGCGGACGTCCGAAATGGGCGACGTCGTTGGCGCATCCGTCATCGTCAACTTTGGCGACGTCGGGCGTCGCCGGCCGACGAGGTACGTCGGCGTATGTACGTCGGCGTATCTAACGTAAAAACGATTATTAAACGTTCGGTAATCGCCGGGATCACGTATCGGACGAAGACGGATGCCCAAACTTCCGCTAAATCGTCCCCGATGCGGAGCTCGATTCCACGTTAATCGCCCGTTGTACCGTCGGTCAAAACACTTTTGCGGACGGCGCGGAAACGCGCCGAAGTTCATTTCGCGCAAGATTTTCGCCGTGAAAACGTCGTCCCGCGAACCGGGTGACGGGACGGTCCGTCGGAAAATAAAAACTCGCTAAACGGCGTTAATTTCGGCTCAAAGACGCCCAACGGCACTCGCCCGGACGCGCTTTCGCCGGTCGTCTCGACCTGAACGAAACGAGGACGGACTTCGGCGCGCGAACGTCGCGGGAACTTGTCCGTTCGTTCGGCGCCGATTGTAAAAAGGCGATTGAATGATTAATTTCGTAAGGACCTTCGATATCTCCCGCTGTCATAGAGGCCGCCGGCAAAATTAACCGAAATGTACGTACTTATCGTTTTTTCGTCGATAACTTTTAATAATGAACGATCAGATTTGTCCGCTTCTGGCAACTTAACTGTCGAAGAAGATGCAATACCTAATTGCAGAAAATAAATATAATATATAATTATCGGTCTCGGATCGCAACGATAGCGGATCTCGCGTTTTGATTATGTCTACGATGAATCAAAAGGGTCGGAGGGCTACGGTACACCTCATCTCTACATATTACTACTGTTAAATAACGGCTTGATTAATGTAACGAATACGTACGTATATGCTGACCACCGCTGGACGCCGTTTCTTTCGTAACATTCCAGACATCTCTACTGAATATGTTAATAAATACAAACGTTCGAATTGAGCCCGGGAAAAAAAGGTAAAAGAGCACGCATTATACCTAGAAAAAACTCACAAAGGCAAAGTAGGTGATTTTGTTACGTATTGCGTTATCTAATCCACAGAGAATTTTTGGCGCATAAACAAATTTTAAAAAGTCAGAAAGGAGACGTGTAAACACATTAAAATTTTCAATTTTGGCCTGTCGATGAGTTTTCGCGCAATGCGAACGACGTGGGCACCCAATTTCCTCCGAGACAACCGGTTGCAGCGCAAGAAATTTTGCAAAGAGTTTCCATATTTATTTTCCTAATAAGTTAATATTAATAAAATTCAAACGTCATCAATCGGTTGCATTAAAACCTCTTAATCATCGAACGGTAAACGTAAATCGCGCTAATCGAATATTCTTTATTAATATATTATTATTATTATTTTCGTACTGTACTATTATTACTGTAATTATTTGTTATCATTAAAACACATTTTATTGCGTAAAATGTTAGGACGAATAATTCTCTTTCGAAAAATAATATTGTGGTTCTGAAAAGAACCGGTCGTTAATAGTGCGGCGGGAGAGGGCGATCGATCTTCGTCTTCGGTCGTCGCTTATTTAGAGCTGGTGTACTTAGTGACGGCCTTGGTACCTTCGCTTACCGCGTGCTTAGCCAATTCTCCGGGCAAGAGAAGTCTGACCGCGGTCTGAATCTCTCGACTCGTTATGGTAGATCTCTTGTTGTAGTGGGCCAAACGCGAAGCTTCCGCGGCGATCCTCTCGAAGATATCGTTAACGAAGCTGTTCATGATGCTCATCGCCTTGCTCGAAATGCCGGTATCGGGATGGACTTGCTTTAGTACCTTGTAAATGTAAATGGCGTAGCTCTCCTTCCTCCTTCGCTTCTTCTTCTTGTCCCCTTTGGAAATGTTCTTTTGGGCCTTGCCGGCCTTTTTGGCGGCTTTTCCGCTAGTTTTCGGTGGCATCGCGAGGATAAAACGATCAAGAGAAAACAAACGTCAACTCGGCGTCGGAATACGTAGTGGCGCGAAATATCGCCCGCCGTCTTTTAAAACCAGACCGGCCGGCGCTTACGTACACGCCCCTCGAACGGGTATCGTAGGGCAGCGAGGTCCCCGATTGGACGAACGGCGGGCACCTCCGTCAGCCGGCGCGCCGGCCGCTTCGGTAATAAAAGGCTAAAGCCGCCCGGTTGAGGTATTCATATCGCGACGTTTCCGAGTCACGCGCGCACAGATCGCATTCACCGAGCCGTTTATTTGCATTTTTCTTCGTTACGTCGACAAACGAATAACATCGAACGATAATGTCCGGTCGCGGAAAGGGCGGTAAAGTTAAGGGAAAGGCGAAGTCGAGGTCCAGCAGAGCGGGATTGCAATTTCCCGTCGGCCGTATCCACAGGTTACTTAGGAAGGGAAATTACGCGGAGCGCGTCGGTGCCGGAGCGCCCGTGTATTTGGCGGCCGTAATGGAATACCTGGCGGCAGAAGTTCTCGAATTGGCGGGCAACGCCGCGAGGGACAACAAGAAGACTCGTATCATCCCCAGACATTTGCAACTGGCCATACGAAACGACGAGGAGTTGAACAAACTGTTGTCCGGGTGACCATCGCGCAGGGAGGCGTTTTTGCCGAACATACAAGCAGTCCTGTTGGCCGAAGAAGACCGAAAAGAAACCGTAAAAAGAAGACGGATGGGTCGCGAATCCGTTCCCCATGCGTACGTCGCCGCTCCGGCGGCACGACCGACACGGCCCTTCTCAGGGCCACAAATCACTTGAGTCGATAAAGAATTAACAACGACGACAACAAAAACGCAATCTCTAACTTAACAATTTTTAATAGGAACCGCACGACGGACGGGAATAATAACGGATAAAAAAAAAAAAAAAAAAGAAGATTCTCGAGTGTAGCCGTTTTCGCACCGAGGTTTTTTTTTTCTTCAAATAACATCCCAAATTCATTGAATATGTTGAAAATAAAGTAAAAAGAGAATTTCCTTTTTAACCCGTTTTATTTAAATCAAATTAGCGTAAAAAGAGAATTAGGTGTATACATTTATTAGAATAGTAAAGTAAATAATGAAAGGATTTTTGGGAAAGATGTAGTAGTAATAATAAAAGAAGGACAGTATTTTTTTTTCTTTCGTATTCTTTTTCTTTGGAAATGAAAACATAATACAAGTATATATAGGACAGAAGTAGGTAGGGCGAGCATAGAAAAGTGGATTTAAGGACCTTTAAAGTCTTTCCAAGAAAATAATTTTATTAGAAAGAGGTGTACGCCAAGGCTACGACAAATTTAATAATTGCTTTTCGCCTCGGGTAAAATATAAAACGAAAGTTTTATATTTATTTTAATCCTATTATTTAAATTTCAACGCGCCTATATTAATTAAAAGTTTCGATAGTAAGTAATAAGTAACGCGCTAAAACGACCGAGAGAAAAACGTTATTATCCTTTCGAAAACAAGCTAAAAGAGATTCAAATGTCCCTCTCTGGTAACGAAAAAGGAATTAATTTCGTCAATGAAATAAATAAATAAATAACATAATAATAAATAAATAACGTAGAGGTCGTTATCGTAACGTAAACAAACCAAGGACCGCGGCTAAAAACAATTAAAATGCAGCCAGCCGTTCAAAGTTATTTCAGTATTAGAATTTTTGGATAACAGAAATTATAATTTAATTAAATTATAATTAAATAATTTAATTAGATTTAATTAAATAATTAATTAAACAATTTAATTAGATTTAATTAAATAACGGCGACGTAATGGCATTAGTGAAAAAGGAAAAATTGTTCGATCGCTTTTCGGTAAGGAAAATGTTATCGTTCGCATCGCCCGTAACGGCGCGACGACCGATAAATCGGTAACGCCGGACTTCTGATCAACCTCTTCGAAGTAGGTGGATAAACGAAGGAACAATTTATTTATTGCGTACACAAAAGGGTCGTGGTGCGTTATGCGATCGTTGCGATATTTATCTTTAACTTTACTAAGATTGTGGTTCTGAAAAGAACCGGTCGTATCGGCAAGAAAGTTGTTGTTTGGCTCGGCGGCGGTCGAGACTTAACCTCCGAAACCGTAGAGGGTGCGACCTTGGCGCTTCAGGGCGTAAACGACGTCCATGGCGGTAACGGTTTTCCTCTTGGCGTGTTCGGTGTAGGTGACGGCGTCGCGAATAACGTTCTCGAGGAATACTTTTAGTACGCCTCTCGTCTCTTCGTAAATCAAACCGGATATTCTCTTGACACCTCCGCGACGGGCTAGACGTCTGATGGCCGGTTTGGTAATGCCCTGGATGTTGTCGCGAAGTACTTTACGATGACGCTTGGCACCTCCTTTGCCGAGACCTTTACCTCCCTTTCCTCTGCCGGTCATCTTGGTTCGATCGGGTTATTTATTATTCTCTTTCGAAAGCGTGCGGGCCGCGAAACAACGACGATCTCTCGACACTTGCAAACTGACGTCGAACAGCCCGATCCTCGTTATATACCTTTGCCGAGGCCACGCCCAGCGTCGGAGTCCGACGACCAATAGGGTCGCTCGCAGAGGCACCCGAGCCGAGCGCCGAGGAGCGGTACGAGCGACGGGTCGTAGAGTCGATTTAAGCGATCGCAGACCGGCCGCGCGCTCAGACGTCAGCGACGAGTCACCGAGAACGCATCGACGAAGACGACGCAAGAGCGAACAGACGACAATAAACGAATAACTACACTACCACTACTTGACGAGGATGGCCCGTACCAAGCAGACAGCCAGAAAATCGACAGGCGGCAAGGCGCCTCGTAAACAGCTCGCCACCAAGGCGGCGCGCAAAAGCGCTCCGGCCACCGGGGGCGTCAAGAAGCCGCATCGCTACAGGCCGGGCACGGTCGCCCTCCGCGAAATCCGCCGTTATCAGAAGAGCACCGAACTGCTGATCAGGAAGCTGCCCTTCCAACGACTCGTCAGGGAGATCGCGCAAGATTTCAAGACCGACCTTCGGTTTCAAAGTTCCGCCGTGATGGCCCTGCAGGAAGCGAGCGAGGCCTATCTGGTCGGTCTCTTCGAGGACACGAACTTGTGCGCCATTCACGCCAAGCGCGTCACCATCATGCCGAAGGACATCCAGCTGGCGAGGCGCATCCGCGGCGAAAGGGCTTAAACGGGCCTCCACCGGCGCGCCGCGCCGCCCCGGAACCTCCACCGACCGAGCGACGCCGCGAGAGCGGCGTCGCGCAACCAAGACCGGTTCTTTTCAGAACCACAAATTTCGTAACGAAAAAGATTACATCTCGGATACGAACGTACGACGCCCATCGATTTAATTAAAAACCTAATAATTAATTAATTTTACCGGTAAATAACGACGGATCATCGATAAAACGGGATATTGAAAATTTCCTTCCGTTTTTTTCGTTGGTCGGTTGGCTAAATCCCAAGAGAACTTCAAGTCTTGCGGGTTAATTTAAAAGAACCAACCGATAGGATTACCTCCCGAATAATTTGTAGAAAGTTTATTATTATTTTGTTAAAAATTAATAATTAAGAATGTTTATATCAAACAAATGACAACTAGGAACCGCGTATTATCACTTTTCAATCAAGGATCAAAGCAAGCTTGAGAGACTCGCTTCGTTCCGAAGCCGTTTCGAGTATGTAACAAATACTCGCGTCTCATTGGTCGAAGTTCGATTTTTTTTTTTTTTTTTTTTTTTTTGTTATTTGATTCGTTCTTAACGCATGCCGAAATTTAATATTATTCCGTTCATTTTTCGCCGTTCCAAATTGTAAACAAAAAT
Source organism: Digitonthophagus gazella (assembly GCA_036711955.1). Lineage (NCBI taxonomy): Eukaryota > Metazoa > Arthropoda > Insecta > Coleoptera > Scarabaeidae > Digitonthophagus > Digitonthophagus gazella. Next base: position 17,427 of record JASCIT010000156.1, read on the forward strand.
TGGCATGACGTTTCAAACATATTTTTCTTAAAAATAATTATTTCTCGGTAAATTTTTCGCCGCCCGAAATAAGGATTAACGAAAAACGGGAAAGAAAAATTAAATTAATCTTATCAACACACATTAATATTATGAAAAGAATAATAATAGAATCTGCATATTCATTTAGAATCGTTAAGAGCAATATTATATCTCGCGAATGCAAATGATTGTAGAAATGAGCTTAGAGACATTTTCAAATCTACGAACAAAATAAAATAGGCTGTTAACGGGCTCGCAGCACATAATGCATCGCAAAATTGAACTGATTGAAAAAAAAGTAAGGTACCTTTTATTTATTTATTATCATTGTTTTGATGTTCGTTTTTTCTAAAAAATATCAACCGCGCCAAAATAATTATTATCATGATGCCAACTGCCACCCTAATATTTTAAATGATAACAATATTTATGTATACATCGTTTTTGTTACAAAAGCAAAGTTCAAAAGGCAAATTTCTAATTATGGTGTCGTTTAACATTGGAAATGTTATTTTCCTAATGGCGGTGAACAACCCTAATTATTATTTGTTTGCGTAGCGTTCGTTTGCGTGTTCTTTTTCGAGTAATGTGATTTTTGGCCCTGAAAAGGGCCATTGTCTGGCTCGGCGGCCTTTCGTGGTAACGCGTGCGCCGGCGGCACACCGATGCACGGTCGCTCATTTTTTCTTCGGCGATCCACCCTTTTTCGGCGAAGATCTTCGTGATCCTCCGGCGACTTTTTTCGCGGTTTTCGGTTTCGGAGCTTTCGGCTTCTTCGTCGGTCCTTTGGTGGCTTTTTTCGCTTTCGAAGGCGTTTTCGGTTTTGCGGCCTTGGTTGCGGCGGCGGCCGCTTTTTTCTCGGCAGCCGCTGTTGCGGCCTTTTTCGTCTTCGATGCGGCGGCGGCCTTCTTCTCGGCCGGCCCGGCTGTTACTGAGGCGGTGGCGCCCTTCTTTACCTTTGCGGAGACGATTTCTTCGCGGCGGGGCCCCGTTTTTTCGCGGACGCCTTCTTCTTTCCGCCGGAGGAACCCTTCGCCGAGACACCGTCGCCGGACCCGGGCGTCGCTTCGGACTTCTTGGCCGTGGATGCCGCCAACTTGAACGACCCGGACGCACCCTTTCCCTTAGTTTGGACGAGAGCGCCGGACGCGACGGCCGCCTTCAGGTACTTTTTGATGAACGGAGCCATCTTCTCGGCGTCGACATTTGTAGTTCGCGGCCACGTATTTTTTTATAGCTTGCAAGGACGAGCCGCCGCGTTCCTTTAAGCTCTTGATCGCCCCGTTAACCATCTCGGAGGTGGGCGGATGTGTCGGTTTCGAGCGTTGCCCTGCCGTTTTCTTCGAAGCTGCTCCACCCGTGGAACCGGTCGTCGCGGCGGCCTTTTTTGCTGGCGACGGTGCGGCTGCCGCCGGCGAAGCGGACGCCTGCTGTTGAGTCTGTACGTCGGTCATCGTCGTCCCTATTTCTTCTTACGCTTCTATTCGCGGACGAGAATCGTTTGAAAATAGTTCTCGTTATCGGGCTGCTGACGCGCGTCGATAAAAAAACGTGTACAAGTAACTTACTATCTAACAATAAGTTGATGTTGTTGTCGCCGCCGAATTCGGGAACGGGGACCCCGTCGGAGCGCGCGTACCGAAGCCGAAAACTGCTGGCTCCCCCCGGTCTGTAAGCTTGACGACCGAACGCCACTCTCGTGTTCGCAGCGTTCCGATCGTCGAGGCGTCCGATGAAGGCGTCGCGACGTAGCGGTTCGCGCGAAGCGCGTGCGGGTCCAGGAGGAACGAACTCGCGATCGGCGTTGGCACGCCGAAGGTGCCAGCCCGTTTTCGACCCTTCGCGGACGTCCGAAATGGGCGACGTCGTTGGCGCATCCGTCATCGTCAACTTTGGCGACGTCGGGCGTCGCCGGCCGACGAGGTACGTCGGCGTATCTAACGTAAAAACGATTATTAAACGTTCGGTAATCGCCGGGATCACGTATCGGACGAAGACGGATGCCCAAACTTCCGCTAATCGTCCCCGATGCGGAGCTCGATTCCACGTTAATCGCCCGTTGTACCGTCGGTCAAAACACTTTTGCGGACGGCGCGGAAACGCGCCGAAGTTCATTTCGCGCAAGATTTTCGCCGTGAAAACGTCGTCCCGCGAACCGGGTGGACGGGACGGTCCGTCGGAAAATAAAAACTCGCTAAACGGCGTTAATTTCGGCTCAAAGACGCCCAACGGCACTCGCCCGGACGCGCTTTCGCCGGTCGTCTCGACCTGAACGAAACGAGGACGGACTTCGGCGCGCGAACTCGCGGGAACTTGTCCGTTCGTTCGGCGCCGATTGTAAAAAGGCGATTGAATGATTAATTTCGTAAGGACCTTCGATATCTCCCGCTGTCATAGAGGCCGCCGGCAAAATTAACCGAAATGTACGTACTTATCGTTTTTTCGTCGATAACTTTTAATAATGAACGATCAGATTTGTCCGCTTCTGGCAACTTAACTGTCGAAGAAGATGCAATACCTAATTGCAGAAAATAAATATAATATATAATTATCGGTCTCGGATCGCAACGATAGCGGATCTCGCGTTTTGATTATGTCTACGATGAATCAAAAGGGTCGGAGGGCTACGGTACACCTCATCTCTACATTATTACTACTGTTAAATAACGGCTTGATTAATGTAACGAATAACGTACGTATATGCTGACCACCGCTGGACGCCGTTTCTTTCGTAACATTCCAGACATCTCTACTGAATATGTTAATAAATACAAACGTTCGAAATTGAGCCCGGGAAAAAAAGGTAAAAGAGCACGCATTATACCTAGAAAAAACTCACAAAGGCAAAGTAGGTGATTTTGTTACGTATTGCGTTATCTAATCCACAGAGAATTTTTGGCGCATAAACAAATTTTAAAAAGTCAGAAAGGAGACGTGTAAACACATTAAAAATTTCAATTTTGGCCTGTCGATGAGTTTTCGCGCAATGCGAACGACGTGGGCACCCAATTTCCTCCGAGACAACCGGTTGCAGCGCAAGAAATTTTGCAAAGAGTTTCCATATTTATTTTCCTAATAAGTTAATATTAATAAAATTCAAACGTCATCAATCGGTTGCATTAAAACCTCTTAATCATCGAACGGTAAACGTAAATCGCGCTAATCGAATATTCTTTATTAATATATTATTATTATTATTTTCGTACTGTACTATTATTACTGTAATTATTTGTTATCATTTAAAACACATTTTATTGCGTAAAATGTTAGGACGAATAATTCTCTTTCGAAAAATAATATTGTGGTTCTGAAAAGAACCGGTCGTTAATAGTGCGGCGGGAGAGGGCGATCGATCTTCGTCTTCGGTCGTCGCTTATTTAGAGCTGGTGTACTTAGTGACGGCCTTGGTACCTTCGCTTACCGCGTGCTTAGCCAATTCTCCGGGCAAGAGAAGTCTGACCGCGGTCTGAATCTCTCGACTCGTTATGGTAGATCTCTTGTTGTAGTGGGCCAAACGCGAAGCTTCCGCGGCGATCCTCTCGAAGATATCGTTAACGAAGCTGTTCATGATGCTCATCGCCTTGCTCGAAATGCCGGTATCGGGATGGACTTGCTTTAGTACCTTGTAAATGTAAATGGCGTAGCTCTCCTTCCTCCTTCGCTTCTTCTTCTTGTCCCCTTTGGAAATGTTCTTTTGGGCCTTGCCGGCCTTTTTGGCGGCTTTTCCGCTAGTTTTCGGTGGCATCGCGAGGATAAAACGATCAAGAGAAAACAAACGTCAACTCGGCGTCGGAATACGTAGTGGCGCGAAATATCGCCCGCCGTCTTTTAAAACCAGACCGGCCGGCGCTTACGTACACGCCCCTCGAACGGGTATCGTAGGGCAGCGAGGTCCCCGATTGGACGAACGGCGGGCACCTCCGTCAGCCGGCGCGCCGGCCGCTTCGGTAATAAAAGGCTAAAGCCGCCCGGTTGAGGTATTCATATCGCGACGTTCCCGAGTCACGCGCGCACAGATCGCATTCACCGAGCCGTTTATTTGCATTTTTCTTCGTTACGTCGACAAACGAATAACATCGAACGATAATGTCCGGTCGCGGAAAGGGCGGTAAAGTTAAGGGAAAGGCGAAGTCGAGGTCCAGCAGAGCGGGATTGCAATTTCCCGTCGGCCGTATCCACAGGTTACTTAGGAAGGGAAATTACGCGGAGCGCGTCGGTGCCGGAGCGCCCGTGTATTTGGCGGCCGTAATGGAATACCTGGCGGCAGAAGTTCTCGAATTGGCGGGCAACGCCGCGAGGGACAACAAGAAGACTCGTATCATCCCCAGACATTTGCAACTGGCCATACGAAACGACGAGGAGTTGAACAAACTGTTGTCCGGGGTGACCATCGCGCAGGGAGGCGTTTTGCCGAACATACAAGCAGTCCTGTTGCCGAAGAAGACCGAAAAGAAACCGTAAAAAGAAGACGGATGGGTCGCGAATCCGTTCCCCATGCGTACGTCGCCGCTCCGGCGGCACGACCGACACGGCCCTTCTCAGGGCCACAAATCACTTGAGTCGATAAAGAATTAACAACGACGACAACAAAAACGCAATCTCTAACTTAACAATTTTTTAATAGGAACCGCACGACGACGGGAATAATAACGGATAAAAAAAAAAAAAAAAAGAAGATTCCTCGAGTGTAGCCGTTTTCGCACCGAGGTTTTTTTTTTTCTTCAAATAACATCCCAAATTCATTGAATATGTTGAAAATAAAGTAAAAAGAGAATTTCCTTTTTAACCCGTTTTATTTAAATCAAATTAGCGTAAAAAGAGAATTAGGTGTATACATTTATTAGAATAGTAAAGTAAATAATGAAAGGATTTTTGGGAAAGATGTAGTAGTAATAATAAAAGAAGGACAGTATTTTTTTTCTTTCGTATTCTTTTCTTTGGAAATGAAAACATAATACAAGTATATATAGGACAGAAGTAGGTAGGGCGAGCATAGAAAAGTGGATTTAAGGACCTTTAAAGTCTTTCCAAGAAAATAATTTTATTAGAAAGAGGTGTACGCCAAGGCTACGACAAATTTAATAATTGCTTTTCGCCTCGGGTAAAATATAAAACGAAAGTTTTATATTTATTTTAATCCTATTATTTAAATTTCAACGCGCCTATATTAATTAAAAGTTTCGATAGTAAGTAATAAGTAACGCGCTAAAACGACCGAGAGAAAAACGTTATTATCCTTTCGAAAACAAGCTAAAAGAGATTCAAATGTCCCTCTCTGGTAACGAAAAAGGAATTAATTTCGTCAATGAAATAAATAAATAAATAACATAATAATAAATAAATAACGTAGAGGTCGTTATCGTAACGTAAACAAACCAAGGACCGCGGCTAAAAACAATTAAAATGCAGCCAGCCGTTCAAAGTTATTTCAGTATTAGAATTTTTGGATAACAGAAATTATAATTAATTAAATTATAATTAAAAATTTAATTAGATTTAATTAAATAATTAATTAAACAATTTAATTAGATTTAATTAAATAACGGCGACGTAATGGCATTAGTGAAAAAGGAAAAATTGTTCGATCGCTTTTCGGTAAGGAAAATGTTATCGTTCGCATCGCCCGTAACGGCGCGACGACCGATAAATCGGTAACGCCGGACTTCTGATCAACCTCTTCGAAGTAGGTGGATAAACGAAGGAACAATTTATTTATTGCGTACACAAAAGGGTCGTGGTGCGTTATGCGATCGTTGCGATATTTATCTTTAACTTTACTAAGATTGTGGTTCTGAAAAGAACCGGTCGTATCGGCAAGAAAGTTGTTGTTTGGCTCGGCGGCGGTCGAGACTTAACCTCCGAAACCGTAGAGGGTGCGACCTTGGCGCTTCAGGGCGTAAACGACGTCCATGGCGGTAACGGTTTTCCTCTTGGCGTGTTCGGTGTAGGTGACGGCGTCGCGAATAACGTTCTCGAGGAATACTTTTAGTACGCCTCTCGTCTCTTCGTAAATCAAACCGGATATTCTCTTGACACCTCCGCGACGGGCTAGACGTCTGATGGCCGGTTTGGTAATGCCCTGGATGTTGTCGCGAAGTACTTTACGATGACGCTTGGCACCTCCTTTGCCGAGACCTTTACCTCCCTTTCCTCTGCCGGTCATCTTGGTTCGATCGGGTTATTTATTATTCTCTTTCGAAAGCGTGCGGGCCGCGAAACAACGACGATCTCTCGACACTTGCAAACTGACGTCGAACAGCCCGATCCTCGTTATATACCTTTGCCGAGGCCACGCCCAGCGTCGGAGTCCGACGACCAATAGGGTCGCTCGCAGAGGCACCCGAGCCGAGCGCCGAGGAGCGGTACGAGCGACGGGTCGTAGAGTCGATTTAAGCGATCGCAGACCGGCCGCGCGCTCAGACGTCAGCGACGAGTCACCGAG
>JASCIT010000157.1:0-33806 GCA_036711955.1 Digitonthophagus gazella
AGAAAGAGGTAAGTCAAGCATTCATAATGCACCCTACACAACACAGGAAACGCCCTAAAGCACGTCGACATTTGCGTACGAGAATCAATAATGTTCCATTTGCATTGTGAAGTTTGGTGAATCAGAATATTGCACACTTTCGTTTACGTAATTCCTTTTTTTTCTTTTTCTGCATTCATGGCAAAAAATGGTGTCATTGTGTGCGTATTCTTCGCGTACTCGCGCATGTTCAATCATTATACCTTAGCGTGTAGCCACAACCGACGCACACATCATATAAAGTAAGGCATCCCCCACAGGTAGACAACGTAAGCAAGTCAATTGGGCAGAAATAATGAAATGGTATTGAAACGAATGTATACATGCAGAGAGGCCAAATTGGGGAGTGGAGGGCATGTTGCCAATTGATGGAGAAGTGGTATGAAAATGAAAAATTACGCACCTCATTTTTTAAAGAAAATTAGAGGTTGTGTTCAAATAGCTATGAAGTCTCAAATGTGAACTAAGGAAAAGACAAATAACATGATGCATGAAGTAGTGACGGAAATTAATCACAAATTCCTGTGAATCACCGATTATGCATGGACAAATGCAATTGTATTTTAGCAATAATTCGCGTGATCAGCCGTCCTTTGCAAGGAATAAACGAGAAAGAATATCCCGCGTTTCCTGGAAGAATATGCTCCTCCTAGAATTTGTTGGGCAGCAGTCCTTGAACTCTACAAGTGAAGAATTAAGAAATTCTAGACTTAAGCCTCGCGATCTCCTGACGTAGAGACTAAGTATGAGCTTAGACATAATAAAAGCGCATTCGAGCTAATTTAGAACACAGTTGTACCGAGTAAAACTGCTAATGTCCATATGAAAAGCAAATTCATGGAGCCTTACTTTCCGAGCTAATAGGAATTTCTAAAATGTGGGGTAAAATGTCCACCTCTCCAAACATACCATTGGAGGCATTTTGTTCTTTTCTCATCGTCGAACTTTTTAAGCCGAAATAAACAACTGTCAGCATATATCGTTAATAGGAGAAGTTAATGAGATACGGAAAATGTTCTCAATTGCAATGGGAGCGCCATGCCGCCACCCCATTCATTCCTTACAGTACCATCTTAGTGACTTACAGTACCTTTGTGAATTGGACACAATTGATTTAATTTGCGTAGTTTGTCTTTTCCTGATTTTGTCAATCACGCATCGTTTTTTCCAAATGTGGCATTTCACATTTTGCATGTATTCAATCAGGCCTTTTTGTTTTCTTTGATACTGCATCGTATATTGCAATACACCATTCTAGACTATATACCACAGATGTTGGACTATCCAAATTTAAGGTACATATAAGGGGATAACCTTTTCCAAGATGATCTACTTCATTTTGTCCTCCTCGTGAGCTGCCGAATTATGGATCAATACCGTCAACTTGTTTGAAGACGTCGATAAAGCATTAGGCAGTGTTTGACTATATGCCACTCGTCGTGCCGCCTCGTGAGGTACCTTGCTTGAGTCCTCCTATTTTAGACAAATCGCGCAATGCGAGGAATTGTCGCGATATTTGGGATAACGCCACGTATTTGACATGGCGTCATCACAATGTGCGTGCACAATAAAGATTGCGCTGGCATTCACTTCTCTTATGGCAGTGAGGGTACAGCCGATTCGCATCATCCATCTCAGCTACCAGTGCGTCTTTCTCACTATCACACAACACTTAAAGATCAGGCAGTTAAAGGTACCCGGAAGGTTAGAAATAAGTTGTGTTAATTTAACTTGTTTTGCACTAAAATGATACCTAATACCCATTTTTATTCATATAAATGCCTTGATGCCGTAAAATTAAGTCAGATTGACCATCCGCATCACGCAAAAAAACAATCTCCAGCAATTAGGTGTGGCTGGAAAATGCGGACGTAAGCCAAAAGCTACGTCCGGAAAAAGAAAAACATTTTTTGGGAAACGTCGATCAGCTCAATAGCCCAAAAATGCAGTTCGCGATAGTAAATCGGTCTTTTCTTCCTGAATTTCGTAGCTTCAAAGCAAAAAAAAATTTGTTGGTTTTGTTGGTTTCATTTTCGCAAACGGAGCTGTAAATACAATGACGTGAAAGTAATTGAATGAAAGTTTTCCGGGTGCCTTTAAAGGTTTTCAATATTATTTGACGCCCCATAATCGGTTATGTCTAATAGTAAAAACATATGCAAGGCCATTACAGAAGTACAAAGACTGATGAAATTTCTCGGCAGAAAATAGAAAAGATGAGCATAAGTGAACGTGAAAAAACAAAAAGATCGAAAGAGAAGGTTATTTTTTCTCAAAAATGAGAAAAGCACAAAAGTGAAAAATAGCATAGATTTGTGAGATTTGCAGGCTACACAAGCTGAATGGCTCTGCGGCGACGTCGGGCGATGATTAAGAATTGTGGACGACATCAGCCAGACAAGCTGTTCGCTCCGATGCATTTCCATTCGAAAACGCCAAAATGTGTCGAGACGCATGCATTCCATTGCGCGTGTATACATTCGTCGCCACGTTTCCACGTTTAAACAACGGTAATAAATGATGTGTGACTATTTATAATCGTCTACGTCGCATCGTTGGAAAAGCGCCATCTGGAAATGCTTTAGTGAATCAGGTGCACAAATCGTTGTAGTACGAGTGTCGTCGAGCAATCAGAAGGCGTCTCGCATAACAATGGGAACGGCTAAGTGCTCGTCTACTTACGTTGTACCTTGCACTCTGTCGCGCTCTTTCAAGAATCTACACACTCCATTTTATGATTGTCGGTTAAGAAAAGAAGTCATTTGGATGACTTGTTTTTCGGCTATTCTTCTCTTAACTGCCGAGCAAGGCAATGAATTCAAACCAAATGGTAATGAATTCAAATAAAATGCCATGCATATTTTGTTTTTCTCTCGGTATTCGCCGGTTTTGTTTATATTTTTAGTTAAAAGATGGTCAAACGATCGTTTTTTTAGATAGTTGGAAAAGCAATGTAGGAGAAGTAAGCGCAATGCGCGCACTTTCAAGTATACAATGTTGACTTCTGGCGCAGCCTCACGGAGGAAGCTACTCAGTCTGCACGATTAGTGCTCCTTGCAGCCATTTTGTCTGAATTATAAAACGGCGGAAGAGTGAAACATGCGGATCTCAATGTGAAATGGATGCGAATGTCTACTGTAATGACGTACTACTTGATGGATACGGATGAAATCATCATTCAAAAGGAGTCGAGTAAGAGAGAAGGAGAGATAGAAAGAGGGGAAAGTGGAAACAAAAGAAATTCATCATTTGTCCGGTTATATGTATATGTGAATGTGACGAGGAAGAAAGTGCATTATTGTATTCCTTTAAGTAGTCCGCTCGATTTACACGGAAAGAGGTGGCTACGGTACAGAAATTGATCAAAACCAAGAGAGAGAGCTTGTGATCATTGCACATTATTAGATATTGGTTGTGACGTCAATGTGAAGAATGGCCTATCTTTTAACAATCGCCATGCGAAGTAGTGGAGGAGGGAGAGAGAGAGAGAGAGAGAGAGAGAGAGAGAGAGAGAGAGAGAGAGAGAAAGAGAGAGAGAGTGAGAGTGCGAGGAAGAATGAGATTGAAGGAAGAATCTTGCTTCAAAAAAAAGGGATCAGCGACTTCTCTTTGTACAATTGGAGGCTTTCGAAATAGCAAAAAAAATTGAATAGCATGGAGGCGTAAGTGAATGTGCGCGGCAAACAATATTAGCGACTTAGGCTTAATGTACACGTACGGATGTACGTATATCAGCCACTCGTAATTGCATCACACCATTTTTATCTTTAGCAGCTATGAAACAAATGACAACGTTTGCAACGGTTTGTGACAAAAAAGTTGAAATGTGAAATTTCCTGATGGGTCATATTCTATGATGATGATGATAATGATGAAGATGATGAAGATGAGGATGATAATTATAATTATTATTTTATCATACTTTAATAGGTGCATACATCAACATCGACAAACGTGAGCAAAGCGCCGAATTTTTGAGGAGAGCCGCAAAATTTTTTGAAAAGCCACAATATTCCTGACGACTATAATCGAAGATGCCAGAAATATAATTAATTTCGCTGGCGGCTTCTACGATTGCTAAATGATGCGTAATTACGTTATGTCGTGCGTGCGCACATATCGCAACAATAGAGAGAGAGAGGGAGGAGGGAGAGAGAGAGAGAGGGAGAGAGAGAGGGAGAGAGAGAGAGAGGGAGAGAGAGAGAATGTGCTTGCATCATTGATGGTGCGATGGCGGTGAACCACCGCATCACAACGCACATCTTTTTACTTCTTTCCGCATTAATTACGTCAGTATTTTCTTGAAAGCTACATTGTTTGGCTGAAATTTATTCGTCCTTTTATTCGAGCAAAAACCGAATGCGAGGGGGTAATGGGAGAAGGAGAAGGCGAAATGGAGAGAAGGAAAGAGAAAAAGAGAGAAAGAGAAGATTAAGGAAGAAAGTTATTTGTCCACTGGTAAGCAATGGTAAAGAACAAAAGTCAGCGTATAATGGAGTCGCTAGCATTTGGTTGTGCCAAGGAATCATTAGGATAAAAGAGAGATTCGGTAGTGTTGGCGTCGTTCCGTGAATAAGAACGGTGGAGCGGGCTGTCGTGTTCCTTTTATCTTTTACTGAAAGAGACTACCCTTAACTTGGAGTGAAAAGAATCCAAAGTCCAACATTTTAACACATAAACAAAGCTCAAAAGTCGTGATATACAAAGTAAAAAGCGAAAATAAATGCCTTTGCTTGGTAAGAGCTTTCGTTTCAAGACGTGTCTGAATCCGCGATTGCAACAAAGTGTGATCAATCTGAGAAGGACTCGTTGAGCTCTTTGAAAGACGCATCGTTTGGAAATGAGGACAAATAAGAAACCCGTCGCATGCGTGGACCGAAATCCACGCAATCGTCGTCAGAAGGAATAGAACCCATTTATTCGTGAAAATGGACGTTAACAAGAAATACGTTATGAGCTCTGTGATGAAGCAAACGGCTTGCAAGCACGCCTGAATAGTATACGTTTACTGCTTTTAATGATGTAAATGTGCACATATTCGACATAATAAAGCCGTCAGGATAAAAATGAATCTTTTAAATAAAAGCAAGTGATTGTTAAGAAACCTGCCAGACAAACCAGACTTCTTGTTTCTTGCGGAAGTTTTGTTGAGTCGAGGAGCTTTCCTAAAGGGTACGAAGAAACCATTTTAAGACAATACCTTACGCTATTTCCATCTCAAAATTGGCTCTTTTTGGCTAACAGAGACAATAAAAAGTCATTCGTTTACTTTATTATTAATAACGTGCACACGAAGGAGCGTCGACAAGTCGAGGCACGCAACGACGCCTACGAAACTAATATATTTGACGAATTCAGCGTACCTAAACCATTTAATTTTTAAATAAAAAAGTGTTCCGTGACACTCACCATTGAATCGTCATACAAATCTCTGTCGGCTTAAATACGTAAAACCAAAAGCCGGCTGGAAGAAGGAACTTGCAGTCCACTGCAGAAGTTTCGTTTTATTCAAGTCTGCATCTATGTCTCTATTTTTTGCAAGGTGACGTCTATCACTGTGCGGATTTACATTTCTTTGGAAAAAAAATCGTACCAGCCGTGAAGTATATTGACGTAGGAACGATTGACAGTATCCAATAGCAGCAGATGGCGATTAATGTATTGCGACGACTATAAATATTGTCGTTGCATAAAACGTGAAAATTGAAATACAAGACTGTACTCTCAAAACAGTTTTACCTGAATAGTTTGCGATATGTAACAGGAGCATAAATAGAAATGAAACGGTTAATTGCAATACAAACGTGAGAGTATCCGCAAACATCGTACGCAATAATGAGAATGTGACCGACAACTTGGTTAATCTCGATTTGTAGCATCCACTCCACTTGGCTATATGAAAATTATTATTATAAAATATACGGTAAATTGGGCATGGAATAATTTAAAGTGTAAAATCTCACAAAAAAATGGCAGGAGCGACAAAAAAGGCGAATAGACCCTGGTGGGTACTGTCGGCTATGGCTTGGCTCCATGCCAAGCTACCGAATGAATTATTTAATTGAGGAACATGTCGAATAAGGATAACAACGAGGATATTACAAGTGAAACCAAATGCGGCAAACTAAAAAATCTTTTTAGAATGAAAGTACATCCTAATACAAAATTGTACAAAGAACAACAGTGTCCAACTGACAAGGAAGATAAGAAATCCGGCAAGTTGATAGTCCTTAACATTCCAAAAGAGGATAACCGGCTGTTCCATGGAGTGCCTGCGTGCGCTATGTGGTGTGGTTGAGAGAAAGGCGAACAATATGAAATACGTAACTCCTCCCCTCCACTCTCTTACGCACTTCCTTTCATATTACTTTGTATTGCCTAATAGAGAATGCTCGCGTTTATCCACCTGTGTATACACACAAAATTACGCCATTTGAGCCCTTTTTTTTGACAATTCGATGGATTTTCGAAAGGAATTCGAATCTTTTGACAACGCAAGTAATGATTTAGGTCCAAAAAATCGCAAGACTTTAAAGCGACAATGAAATTGATGGAAACAAACAGTTCCTCTTCTTACCGTACACATCATCTTGTATTATTTAAGTTTTGAAAATTTTTCTCTAAGTTGAATAATAAAAATTTTTGAAACGAAAGATGGATGGAATGCATGTAAAACCTTCGGTAAGCGTGTGAGAAATCATACGGAAGGGAAATTCGCACTTTCACAGTATTCGAAGCTACCGTACTCGAAAAAAAAAAAGAAATAATAAGGCTCAACGTTCACGAACGTAGCATATTCGCTAGTGCGGCTAGAAGGAATGTGTTAGAGGAGATTATCTTTTAACAGGAATTGAGCAAGAGATTAAAGCAAAGAGAGAAAGGAGATGAGAGTAGGTAAATGTCTTTTATTCCACATGCCCTATTACAACGAAGCCACAAACTTCAGAAACATTTTCACCAGATATGGTGTAGACAGTACTGGGAAGGGAAAAGGGGTCTACAGAACCAAAATTGATGAAGAACCTATTTTCTATACTTTTAGATTATTGGATTTTGCGGTTTATAATTAGCAATAATGTGAAGGTTGCGTGCTTGAAATTGTAAAAAAGTTAATGCTGCATTTTTTTCTAATAATTGTTAGTACATTTTTGTCGCTTTCAAAGGTTTGCTGACCTTAATTAATAAAGAAGCAATTAAGTAAACTTCGAATCCCTTCGCATACTTTGAACCCGTTTGGTGATTTTTATGCGATTTCCTTTGCAGTGTCATTCCACAGAGTACGCGTACACTGTAAGACCATCACGGGAAGAAAGCACTGACTTATTCGTCTCATTATCTCTTTAACGCTTTCCTTCTTTTAAAACTACTTTTCATTTAACAGTATCTTCAAGAAATCCAGTGAACACCTGAGAACCTACCACTCCACTTAAAAGGTACTCATAGTAGAGGCTGTACCCAAGAAATGGTAGCCACTGTGGACGAGCCGCTGTTTGACTACTGTGCAAAAAAGCGCCATAGGACCCAAAAAGCAAAAGGGCTACGGTATTGATAGAATGAAAAGGGCGGAGAGTTTTTTTTGCTCATTGTGGTCGTTCACTCGTCTGCTCTTCGGTCGCCTCATCCTCCGCCGACCTCCTCCCACCACACTTTCTTTCTCATTTGCCAGCTTTCCTCAGGGCAAGGGACCCTCCCACCCATTTAGAGACTCCTCCTTTCAAATCATTTATTACTAAATATAATAATAAAAGCTGTCACTATTGGCGTGATGTAAACATTCGAAGCAAAAGGAAACAAAGTCATAACTTTTCAAAAACATGATTGCTATAAATTTCTTTAAAGGCCCTGTTTTCATTCTCAGAACCAAGTTTAAGAAATGGAAAAATAAGTTTCTTGATCATATCTTTCTTGGTGCACCAGCCTAGAATGACATGCGATCGCAATTTTGACGAACTTGTTGGCTCTCCTTATTTATGACGAAATATTGTAAACATTTCAAATAAGTAGATCATCACGATTTTATAATTGTTATCGCAGTAATAATTATACCTTTGATTCGCATTTTTCTTGAGCACAACTCTACGCACGGTAGATTTGACTCTGAAATTAAAATCAGCATAGTATTCTCTCCCTCTCTCATTTTCTCGCTTTCTTTCTTTCTCTTCTCCCTTTCTTCCTCTCTCACCAATTATCCCGTGAACATCAACATGGATGCTATCATTTCGAAGTATGACGAAGAAGCATAAAAAAGGTAATCATAATGTGCATTCATCCGATTAGTGCGGATAAGAAACAACACATGACGCAATTCAAATTGGCGCTAATAAAGGAGAGGAAGAAAAGATGTCGAGACACGCACGAATTCAACAATGGCATGTTCTGGTGCAGAGAGAATCACGTGTGCGTAGTAGACAGAGTGGCGGCACTTCCTTCACTTCCTTCACTTCCTTGCCCATCATTCCACGTGGCAAAGGGAGGCCCCCTCATTTATATCCTATTATTCAACCAAAATGTCTTGCTTTTCTACAGAAACCGAATTGCTCTCACCAAAATGTAACAGTGATAGAGCGGATGAAATTATTGCGCAATGATGAGCGTTGAATCGAAAAGGGACATTTTTGTACGGAAACGTCGAAGATGACCCCTCCCTCCCCCCAGCAAAGAGTCATTGGTCTTCCCTTCAAAAGCTACGAGAACAATAAGCTGCTGCCCTTGCAACTCATCATCAACGTAGACAATCTACCGTAATACCAGATGCTCTGCCATCACCCGACGAGAGGAAAGTGGATTCATTCGCACTACTTTCAACTGCTTGCCTTCATTCGCGCGGCTATGCTTCTTCCATTTTTGCTACCACATTGAACAAAGAATGTTACATTTTAGGACCAGTGGTGTGGAAACAATGATAACGAAAACAAATAGGGAGAAAATAAACAAAATGGTGTGAAATAGAGGTAAAAGATGATCTCAAATATCCTTTTAATGGGCTTTTTTGGTGTTCTTCGCGATAAACCGTCGTCTTTATTCCCTTCTTAGCTGTTCTAAGTATTTGTACATGCGATATCAAAGCCACACAGTGGCAAATTATTAGAATATCTCAATGAAATAATAAAAGTCATTAAGCCCCCTTCACTTTGTCTACGTTGCCCCCTTCTGCGCTTTTTTCCACCTTTTTCTCTCTTTCTCTTCTTCTTCTTCTCCCTCTCTCTCCCTCTCCCTCTATCTCTCTCTTTTTCCTTCTCTCACTCTCTCATCCAGTTGCTCTTTCTTGTCAAGCATCCTTAACATTGCCAAACAGCATGTTTTCGTAGTGGAAGATGGGTTTAGAAGAGACAAGGGACCATCTCCTCGAAAAGTGAGAACTGCACAATACTTGACATGTCAAGAGAGAAGAGTGGAAGGAGGGTTGAAGAATGCATGGTGGACACTCCACACAAAAGCACTTCCACATCACGACGAGTCTGTCACACCTCGGATTCCGTCGGAGACTGTCCCTTCCGTACTCCTTCGCGTACAAGGATACGTCATCATGCGAGTCGTTCTCCGCTTCTTCCTCTTCCACTTTTTTGTCTCCTTTGCGGCCGTCGATGCCTTCGTCGACGACGAAGACGAGGAGCGTAGAGAGGACGCGGACTACTTCGACGCCATGGCTCACTTCCCTGATATTACCAAGAGGGAACCCGATGCCGTCGTCGCCGTCGTCGATGAAGTGCACTTTCCCCGCGCTAACCACAACAAACAGGTGAAAATAGTTATTATTTTATTTTTTATTGATTTAAGATGAAAGATTGAGGTGGTCGAGGAGAAAAGTGGCGATGAACGCCGTCCGTCATCGCCACGACCTCCTTCCTTCGAAGTGGATTCACCTCCTTCTCTTTCACTTAGACGTGGTGGGAGGAGAACTGGTGCACCCGGTAAGCATAGAATGAAAAATCCATGTCACTTTGCTCATCTGCAAGACGGCACTGTAAGCCTCTTTCATTTCAATATATCATTCTTACTTGAATTGAACGTTTTCTCTTATCTTATCGTTATAATTTTCGTTTGGTAAATAAAAATAAATACTCACATTTTGCTGCAAGTGAGGAGTGCCGTGATTTGACGGCAACTGTGACGTTTGCTCACTTGGCGCACTTTTAGCTATCAAGCCACCCGGAGCAATTGGACGTTTGACGCCTTTGCCGCACGTCAGCTATTCTTTCCTTTTCACATTTTCCTCAATTATCTTGTTCTTTTTATTTGAGAATCACTCTTCTCTTCGCAGGCACCCATACTCGAGTTTAGGAGCGCAAAGAAAGATATCAACAACGGGGAAATCAATAATCAATACCGTAATTACCGTAGGGTGTCGTGGCCTCTTCGAGACGTCGCCGACGCTTCTACGGTATTTCACGACGCACTCCACGAGTTCACCCTCGCGGCTTCTGATACACTAAAGAGCACTACAAATAATCAGAAGAGAGAAATTGGGAGAACTGCAAAAAAGACAGAAAACGTTTACCAAAGAGTGGCAGCACCAAATATGACGATCGTTCTCAATCTCTTGCTTCCCCTCTCCTTCTCACATTCTCCCCTTCTTTCTCTCTCTCTCTCTCTCTCACTTCCTTCCCCCTTTTTGTCTCAACGAATACGTCATTGTAGCCGAAGTGTGATGTAGTGGACTTTTCATTTCAATGTATACTTCTGATGTACACATTATAACGATTCCATGCATATACACTGAAAAATAAAATTTATCATTACTGTGATGACAATATGTACAGGCATTTCGACATTGTGTCGTTTTGCGTGTTTGTGCGTACGTGCAGATCGAAAAGCCACACATTGAATAAGGCGAGGGAACCGCCAATTCCAATCAATAATTATGCGAAGGAATAGCTCATTCCAATCAATAATTATCGTCGGCAGCCCGGCGCACACGAAGGCTGACATGCCGGCGGACACTGCAACGAATGCGGTGAAAGTTTGAGAGGGGATCAGAGACTACAGTAGCTGATTATCTTACTACAGTAACCTGCATCTGAATACACTGAGGCTGGCACGCGGGCTGGCACGCCGACGGGCACGATTGTTGCTGGGGAATCGGAATGGCAACGTACGTCTGAAACAGCAGGAGAGAGAGACTTAGAGACTTAGAGATGTAGAGAAAGAAAGATATTGTATTCGCTCGATAAAGAAGTAGAGTAGGGGTATAGCTGCTGTTGAATGCACGTGCCATACATTGCATACCTGTTGCTGCTGAGTGCACTGTGGCTGACAGGCGGGTTGACATGCAGGTGCACATTGCTGCTGCTGCGGCTGGAGAGCAATTTGCAATTGCAACTGGATCTGCAAGAATTAGTCTTCCTCATTCTTTTATATTATTTCACAGAGATACACATATGACGGTGCGAACTTTTAAAAGATAATGTTTACAAATCGAATGATTTGTAATACTTAATGAATATCTAACCTGCTGTTGCTGTTGAATGCATTGAGGCTGACAGGCTGGTTGGCAAGCGGGAGTACACTGCTGATAATGAGGAATATTCATCAGAACATACTATGTGAAATGGCTGAATTATTATTTGTTGGTAGCACACCTGCTGCTGCTGGACACATTGAGGCTGGCAAGCTGGCTGACAAGCAGGAGCGCACTGCTGAGGCTGAGGAGCCGGGATGGCCAGATACACCTTGAAAAGACAACATTTATTCCGACTTACAATTATTTGCATCTCTTAAAAGTAATTCACTTGCTGTTGCTGCTGAACGCATTGAGGTTGGCAAGCCGGTTGACAAGCAGGAGCGCATTGCTGAAATTAGTGAAGTTTAAGATATTTTTGTGAAAACGAAATGATTATTCTTGAAACTCAATACAATCAAACCTGCTGTTGCTGGACACATTGTGGCTGCATGCCGGCTGACACGCTGGAGCGCATTGCTGAGGCTGAGGAGCCGGGATGGCCAAGTAAATCTTAAAATGCATTAATTTTAAACAATATTGCAAAATAGATATTTAATTATTAACCTGCTGTTCACATCTTGAAATTGAATCAAATCCAGTAGTTTTTAATAACTGACCTGCTGTTGCTGCTGAACACATTGCGGCTGGCAGGCCGGCTGACAAGCGGGCGCGCACTGCTAAAATAAAATGATTACTTTAGGTAGCTTTTGTGAAAGAAGCTTTTAACTAATAGCATCATTCAGACGCATGAAAAGTATCCATGGTCAGTCTTGACTCACCTGCTGCTGTTGAATGCACTGTGGCTGGCAGGCGGGCTGACATGCTGGTGCGCACTGCTGCTGTTGCGGTTGCGCGATAAACGCAATGTACGTCTTTTGCTAAATTTGTCCATCATTTAAAGAACTCATTGTTGTTACTGTATTTACTTGGTTGTTGTTGTTGCAGCACGCATTGTTAAATGAGTTGCAGCACGATTGTCGACGCGCGCGTGACAAGATCTTCTACAATGAAAATACTTTCCAAATATTATCAATGCACACGACAGTTAGGGAAACACTATGTAGAAATTTTCGTATAAAAATTAAATGTATTTTACGATACTGACGGTGAGGGGTTTTTCTGTCGTTGACGTCTCGTTTGCTGTAGCCGACTCTTCGGAGAGAGCAACAGCAAAAACGACGATTGTCGCAAAAATTGCAGCAGAGCGTAGCATCCTTAATAAACATAATTTTTTTCTACAAATACATTACCAATTCAAAAAACGTGAAGGGAGAAAACACATAAAGATAGCTACGCTACACAACATTACACTAAACTTCGATATGCATAGACCGCAAGAAGGAAACTGTTTGACGAGGATGTGCGCGCCACAAACCTTGATGGAATAAATGAATATCGTCAGATGAATGAGAAGTGGCATCCCGAACCGCTTAAATACGAGTCGACGTGTGCGTTTCAAGCGCTTGGCTTACCTGATAAAAAGAATGATGATGGTGTGTACACCGCCGTGACTTAGAGTACTCTGTGTGGGATGGCAACGAGAAGGAGAAGCACGAGAGAGGGCCCTTCCTCATATCAAATAATGCCACTACACCCCTCAGGGCAACAAAGCTGCCGAATTCTTGTGCACTCTCTTCCACCTGGCTCTCTCTCTCTCTGTCTCTCTCTTTCCTTATCTTTTTCAGTTTGAGACGGTCTCTCTTCAACCAACTGAAGGCAGGAAAGCAAACAATGCCCGGATGCGAGAAAAAGAAAATGGTGAGTAAGATTAAATGGTGATGAGCTTAATTGGTATCCTAATTGTAATTTTGAATTGTTTTTCTTGACAGGTAATTAATGTGGCGTGCAGATATGACGTGTCTCAAAAATGTGCGTCGCTGTTGACGACCAACCACTTTTTGATCCTTTTTAGTGAAAACGTGCTCACGAAGACACTGCATCTCAATTGTTTGTGCCTTTTCTAATTTGTATTTACGTTTGTGTTAGGGAGGTCGTCCATGAGGTTGATGCCTCCCTCTGTGGTCGTGTCTCCTTCTGTGGTCGTGTCTCCTTCTGTGGTCGTGTCTCCTTGGTCGTCGACGTCGCTTCGCTATTGTTCGATTCGCAGCGAGGAGGTCTTTTATTACACAAAAACGTGTCGTTTTGACGCGGAATAACGAGAAAAGAGTGGTGACGGCGTCTACTCGACAATGGCACAGGGACTCATTTGCACGCGATTCATCGTCTCTCTCCACGCAATTGCGAGAGATGCGCATTCCTATGTCAACGCAATGCAATACTCCTGTCTGTAAAAGGTACAATTATAGACAAAAAAAACTGACGCATCACACTAATTTATATGCGTTTAATTTGTGCGATTTTAAGAAACGAACCATCGTATCATGTAGGGCAGAGCTCGTTTACGATATTTTTCTACTATATGTAAGGAAAAATAAAGAAAAGGAAGATGAAATGGAAAACTGAATTACTGCACTTTTAGCAATCGGAAAAAGAAAACGTTGAAAACGATAAGAGCCTTTTACGAGTAGCAGATATCTCCCCCTTTCATTTCTTTTATTCGACTTAAATTTGATTTTGGTTAGGAAAATTTCGAATTCCTCAAGTACAGAAAATTAGCACAGAGATGTTTTTTTGGTTCATTTTTCATTTTTTACACAATTCTTTCACAGACCTCAATGACCTCACTGTGTTATACCTGATACGGTAGCAACAATTATTGTGGTTATTATAATGGATCGCGTAACATGACACTACGTGCAGGACATACAGGTAAAATATGTCCATGTCCATGTGCATTTTCGCTTCCCTAAAGCTACGTGAAATATCAAATTAAGCTCTTTAATGATCATTTCGAACTACGATGAGCATTGTGCCCTTAAATAAGGTTTATTCAATAATTAATGCATTGTTAAGATACCATATTCAGGGAAATATGTTGGCTAACGTGACGTGTACAATAACGAAAACGTTAAAATACTGCAAGAATGGGTGGCGGGAATATGAATAGAATTGTTGAGAAGGTTGTTATCAGTAAGCAACTTCATTGCTTTCATTCGCACACATTCGGGTTTTGGATGTTGGAAAGAAGCGCAGATGTCGCATTTCTTCTCATCTTAACGATATGCGCGAAGCATTTAAACATTTAAACGGTCGTCGTCGGCGTAGTCGCTGAAATATACATTTTACTCTTCTTAGTAAACACAAAAATAAGAGTAATAGAATAGTTTGATTGTATGATATATTATTGTAGGGGTAGAAATGTAGTTGTTGTGTAGAAGGAATGCGAGTAAGAGAGCAGCATAGTTACCGTCGGTGACTGCACCGTCCGCCGTCGTCTCACCACCTGCCGCGGTTGTTTCACCCGCCGGCGCAGCCGCTGTCGTTGTCGTCGTTGCTCCTGCCTTCGTCGTAGTCGCGGCACTGCTGCTGCATGCGTTGCCTGCAAAGAGAGAGAGAGAGAGAGCGGGAGGGAGAGAGAGAGAGAGAAAGAGAGAAAAGTGAGTGAAGAAAGAAAGGGAGAGAGAAAGAGAGATTGAAAATGTGTTCAAAAGACAAAGAGAACACAAAAATGAGATCATTCTTGGAAACAAAGCAGTAATTTAATGAACAAATAGAACGATTTTTGTATGGAATCGAGTTAGGAGATAAAGAATAAAAAAGTGAGAGTGATTGCATGCAATAAATGATAAAAGAGAGACACAGAAAGACCAAAAAGAGAAATAAGAGAACAAACGTACAACAATATTGCATCTTCATTTCGGTAGTGTATGCGCTTGACGTACAGAAGCCGTTCTTTACCCATGATGCGCAACTGCAAAAACATCCTTTTGACATTCACTTTTACAGTTAAACTTTGTTTTCCAAAAAAAAAGAAATATTCAAAAATGGGTATATCTTCAATTCGTTTTCTCCAAAAATAAGTCTATATCTCCAAAAATAAGTCTCTTCTAAAATTTGGGATGATGATCAGTAGGAAGAAATGAATGATCGCACTTGACATGGTCTGTCGTTGAGCAGCCATTAGACGATCCCGGACACAGCTTGCACGCAACGCCGCAATACCTGCACAACCACTTCCCCGTCGCAGTCAAGAAGGACATTTTGCTTCTTTTCGCGATTCGTCATGCGTCGCTCCATCGCACGCCGTAGCGTGTGGTGCACGGACAAAGAAATCGAACTCACTGTTGTTTTGTGCCGTCGTGTAGAAAGAGTGCGTGCAGAAGCCATTCGCAACCCATGACGCGCAGCTTAAATGACACGCTTTACATGCATAATATTTAAGAAAAGAATATGGCGAAGAGTTGTCTGGTGATTCTTGCTTCATGTTGGTCGTTGTGCGAGAAAAGAGAAGTGATGTCGGATGAAGAAGTACTTGGGATGGTCACTGCTGCCACACTGCGCGAGAGCGTGCGGCACGACGACGGCTACAACGGCTACGAACGTCCACATCATCGTCTTCCTTCTTCGTTTTCCCAGAAGTGAGTTGCCCTAAAAATAGCAGGAGGTCGGCTGGGTCATGAATTGGGGCGGCTTTTTAAAATGAGGGAGAGAGTGTAAGGAGAGAAGGGAGCATACAGAGAGAGAGAAAGAAAGAAAGAAAGAAAGAAAGAAAGAGAAGGAAGCATGCAGAGAGGGAGAGAGAGTAGCAAAGAGATTCAAATGAAATCGACGCATTCCTCGCATGGTTATTTGCACAAGTTTGTGTGAAGTGAATGATTGTGTGAGAGATCAGCGACAGCTGCACTATGTGCAAAAAGATTTTCAATATTTTTGCCAACAAAAAAGCGCTCGTTGTGAATGGCAGTCATGCTGCAATGCGAGTGGAAATATCGCCAATGCTACCATCGCCTTACTACTAATGTTCCTTAGGTACGTACAATTTTGAGCGTAGGCGTTAGCTTAATCTCCCCTTCCCCCTTGAGCTAATTGTAAGACTTAGGCGAGGGAAGGAGAAGTAGAGGGGTGGTGCTTACTGCTATCTCTACGCACTTTTGGGAAGAGTTAAAGTATGGAGCAAAGTGAAAGAATGGGTGGTGGACGTGCCGACAGATTGGCATATTGGGAAGGTGGAAAGAGTGAAGGGACGGTACTGCATTGCTGTCACCCTGGCCTCTTTATTAGACTGTTTCGAAGGCCAATTGTTCAAACAAGAGTGGGATTGTCCGGTAGCCATTCCAAATTGTTACTCCCTCTGAAACATCAAATTGACGCGACGCCCAAAAAACGCGCCGTGCCATCCTATTACGTTGTTGTGTATTTGTGAAAGTGAGCGTGTGATTCATGCGCTTTGCCTTCCGTCGACGTCGACGTTCACCTTCGTGATCCTTCTGCCTGCGTAACCATCATGCGTCATGTCATTCCTCCCGCCTCCCCTTCCGCTCCGCATTCTCTCTCTCTCTCTCTCCCTCCTTCTCTCTCCCTCTCTCTTCCTCTCTCTCTCCTTCCTCCCTCTCTCTCTCCCTCTCCTCCCTCCCTTTCTCTCCCTCCCTCCCTCCCTCTCTCTCTCCCTCTCTCTCTCAGTCTCTCTCTCTTTCGGTGAGACAAGAGGATAAATGCGCTCAAACAGATATGGCCCTCAAGGAAGAGTGTGGATAGCGAGAGAGTGCGCAGGTGCCATCAGTCATCCTCTGCAACAAAATGTTCCCCCTTTGCAAAATGAGGGCTGAATAAATAGTGTAATGATCAGGCGTAAACGAAAGATCGGAGTAAGCGAGAAGGGGGGAGGGGGAGGGCAAGGGGAGCAGTGGGCGGAGCTTACTGACTAAGCTCTTGCCCCCGCCCACTCGACTCTTCTTCGTTGACCACGTTCGCCATGCCCATATGTGCACAGCGACGTCTGGAACATCGAACAGCGCCATTTCTCTTTTTTGTCATTCCTCTCCCCCTTTTTTTCCTTTTCCACCCTCATTATATCTATCTATCTATCTACACAACCCCCCCCCAAACGTAAACGATATATGGAATTCAGGATTTTTATTCACCATTCATCGAAAAGTGGCTGATTTGTATGCTTTTTTGTAGCATGTACATTTTAGGTTCCCAATCTGATTAAGAGAGCTAAAGTATTTGTATATCCTTAATAAATAAAATTGGAAAAGTTATGTCTTTCTTCTCCTTTGAAACTGAAAAGATATCTACCAAAGTGTCGACCGGAAACATTTTTACAAATATACATATAGCTTTCTTTCTCTAATTCTAACACTTTTTTTTCAAAATTCAGTCGACCATCCTTAATTGCGTATAAATATCGAAAGAGACAAGGGGGGGGGAGGGGAAGAGAGTCATTTATGTGCTGAATTTTCCCTAGAGTTGTTATTTTCAAGCTCTATTTTCCGTGCCTATTGCTACATATATATATATATATATATCGTATTATATGCACTTTTATACAAAATAATATCACCTTTATATAATATTTTTCTCCATATTGCTGAAGGTCGACAAACAAATAATGCTGCTTCAATGGAACTGTTGCTACAAAAATGAATGTTTAAGCACTACGATTAAACAAATCCTTGAAAGTAAACGTTTAAATATCATATGTTTCTTAAGATAACAACACAATGAACAGGAAGGTGATATTATTTTGTAGAAGTGAGCATAATAAACGAAGTGTCTGCTTGCACCCTCATAACAAAAGAGAGAGCGAAATGAAGAGAAAGAGTAGAAAAGAAGGAAAGATGCACGTTATCATAGAGGACGAACGGATTAGAGCATTGGAATGACAGAGTTGGAGAGTTGAGCAAATGAAGGAGTATCATTGGGTGCGGGGGCGCAAATCTTATTTTTATACGGATATATTGAATGGATTGACGATGTACGTGGAATGGCGCCTTTATGTGGCAAACTTAAAGTGACATGACGTATGAAATGCCGAATAATATCAACTTATTTTTGTACCTTGCGCACTCGAAAACGACCAATTATTAGGGTGTTTAGTAAGTTCGTAGACCGGACGCACTAAACGCGTTGTACGCGCTGCGTACCACAATGCATATGATATATTTGTAGCCCACACTTTATAGGTTAATATATGTACAAGTTATAATAGGATGGTAAAAACGAGCGTAGAAATTTAACACGATCGGCGAACACTTCAGGTAGGTTGCATTTACCCCATGCCATGGGCAGAAACTCATCGATGTCTGTTCCCAAAATTTGTCTAGCATGAACACCAGATTTCTTAAATCCATAATTGTACAATATGAAGAGTACGGTATGTGTAGTAATCCCAACAAAGGGCGTGCCTGGACATTCCCTGGCATGCCCACACCGACCGTCGTTAGGAGAGACCCCCATGGAAAGAAGCCACTTTTGCCACTTTAATATTCCATATCAGGCCCCATTCATTACCGTTTGCTGAGTGAGAGCACCATCATAGGCAACAAGGAGACTGTGAAATATATACAGAGTCTCACCACCCAGCTCCCCCGCGTGTCCCCAGGAAACTACGTTAATCGATTTTTGTGGGACGTCACAAGACGACATGTCGCGATGATGACACACTGAGCCTGTGCCAATGAAGATATTGAGATCCTACCTCACCCACCGTATAGTCCAGACATTAGTCCTTGCGACTATCATGCATTCCTGTCCCTTAACGCATTCTGCAAGGGCAGGTAATTCAAAACGCATGATGATGTCGAGACGGATGTCGAGGACTTTATCAATTCGCGGCGTCCGAGCTTCTGTCGCGATGGCATCAAACAGTTGCCCGAACGCTGGAGGAGGGTGGTGGCTAGCGGTGGCAAATACCTCAGCTACCACTGACTTATCGTTCCATAGTTAATTGTTATTTTCATAAAAATGTCGCTCAGTCTACGAACTTATTGAACACCCTAATAGAACAGAAAATAATGTTCTCACACACTCCTATGTACTATTTTTTCACGCATTCATACCACTTTCTTAATGTACGGTACGTGAGTCTCGACGTCTAATGCAAGTTCGATATTTCAAAGAAGGGCGAAGGAAGACAATTGGCATTACGCGACCATTTTTGAAACTATGAACGTATTCTGTCCTTTAGGTGTTCTAAATACGAAGTTCTATTACCCAAATAGCCTCATTAGTGTTTAAAAAAGAAGCCGCTATAATGTTACTTTGTCACTGTTTGTGCTTCAAGCCATTTGTGGCGGTTTCAGGTATGAGAACAAATTACTTACAGTGTGATTTCATGATTGAAAATGATGTCCATATGTATCTCAACATGGATTTTCGCAGTAGCATCACGTAGAATTAAATTAGTTAAACGCTACTGTATGAGATACTGTGTGAGATACTGTATGAGATGCTGTATGAGATACTGTATGAGATCCTGTATGAGATACTGCATAAAATACTGTATGAGAAGGGCGATGCACTTCGAAATGCACCAAGTACCGCTGACGTCGAATGGCATGCATTGGAAGAGAAAGAGAATTCATCAATTCGAGTTGTACTTTGACTTCATCTACCGACTCTTTTCTACTTTCCACAGTTTGGTGTCTAATACAAAGTGGATGGCATTTTCAGCAAGTCCTTACATCATGACTACCGTACGAGATACCAATTACAAGGAGCAAAATTAACAAATATTGCTAAGAAGATAAAAGAATGCTCATTTCTTCCAATCATTCTTCACTATTCTTAAGGCTATTTTATATTGTAAACCGTGGTTTAAAAAGGGTAAAATGTGGAATCACAGTGGTTCAATACGGAGAAAAGTTTGCGCATCGTATTAGAAACTCCTTTATCTCTTTCTCTTTCTCTCTCTCTTTCTCTCTCTTCCCCCTATCTCTCTCTCTCTCTCTCTCTCTCTCTCTCTCTCTCTCTCTTAGTTCGCTTCTCCAACTATGGATGCTTCTCGACCTACCGCAGTTCAATACCATCTCGTAGTGGAGATATTTCAAGTCGCTCCATTCGGATGTGCTGTCCTTCAGTGTGCAATTGCACATTACTGTAGTCAAAGTACGACTGCGTGAAGGGCGTCGTTCGATATTAATTACATTGCGATATTGATTATATTGATTATATGAGTAGCGTTGTCACCTGCTAAGTGAAATAGACGATCTCTGTAGTGTCAGACATGGGCGGAGAGACGCCTTCCATTTCCACTGCTCATACAGCTTTCTTATTTCCAGTCATTCAGCATACATTATGCATTGCGTGTGTTTACGGGTATGTCTCCCACCTCAGTCCCTCTGCTTTATTACTTAATTGGAACTACCCCCCCTACCCCACCCAACAACCCCTTTTCCCGCTATTCGCGCTTTATTTTTTGCCCCAGATCAAAACTTCCGGGAATGAGGGAAAAGATACCGAGCGCGAAAGAGAGAGAAAGGGAAGAAAGAGAGAGGGTGGGAGAAAGAGAGTAAAGGAGAGTGGACGAAGAAAGAGAAAGGGAGAGAGAGAGAGAGGAGAGAGATGAATGAGATATAAGATGTCAGACCTGTCCGTGTTCATATTGCAAAATAACGTTAGGTTGTCTCATACTTTTTCGGTGATTTTTGGCAACTCCGCCATGGAAAATGCCAAGAAATTTGGACAAGAGACAAAAAGAGGTCTTCTCAATATCTGCTGACATACGTCGTCGTTTATTTTATGTCACTTCTCCTCTTCGCGTTTCGTTTTTGCTGTCGCCACTATCCGCATTAGAAGATGACCATTTTGCAAAACTTTGAAATGTTTGCAGTTGGTATTTCTTAGATTCTCAGTTAACGTCATATTTGATATATGCTAAAAGAGTTCATCGCGATAAAGAAAAAGAGAAATCCTGCGCATTTCTTTTGCCGTTGCTTTTGCTAGTACCATTGTCATCGATCGCCACACCTTTTCAACAAAATGCCCCTAATCTGGAAAAAATGTGATTTCGGCTTAACATTTGAAGAGATTGGACGACATCAATGGATTCACTCATCAACATAGTTACCGCCGTTATTCATTATACCATCACAATGCAAGGTTTTCCTCACATCTTGGCCTTTTTTTGTTCATCCAAATGATTTGTTCAAATTTAAGAAGGCCGTTTTCAGCACTCACTTTAAATTTCCTCGTTCTTGCGTTGGTATTCACGAAAACACCGCCAAAACTCAGGTTGAAATTCAAAATTTTCGTTGTGTTTACCATTTAAACCCTCTTTTCTTAATTTTTGAAGTTTAATGGAAACATTTCGCAGTGTGTTTGCATAAATGTTTATAAACATACGAATAATGTCATTCATAGGTCGTATTCGATCGTCATTTTTTCTCTTCATATACTAGAATTTTCGACGTCAGCTACGTCTCTCGTACTCTTCACGAGGTAATCATTCGCAACTACATACAGTAGCTGTTAATAAGATACGGTAGTATCGTATCCTATTGACCGCTACTGGACAAGCGTACGTTCGGCGACCAAAAATGCCGACCATCACTTTCTTTTGCAAGAAAATGCTTTCGCCGTTCAATCTGCGTAAACATTCCAAAAGTCTTTTTCCAATGTTGATTGTGTGTTGTGAAAAGAGTGCAATTGTAGGCTAATTCCTTTCAACCGATCAGTGGTCTTTTGGCCTTCGGGACCCTGTACTCTCACAGGATCAAGCGCCCTTTGCTTTCGACTTTACGTTGTAAGTATTATGCAATTCTCACTTCGCCACATCGGTAACAAGCTTTTTTTACAACAATAACCAAGTATTAAGCTATTCTTAAAGTGAACAATCTCTGGATCTCTTTCCCATAGAGACTCTATTACTATTGTAAAATTCGATAGTCAATAATAGTATATTACGCATAGGTGTATATACACGGCTTGGCTCACTACGGCTTCATGATCATGATGTGCTTCTGCTTTCGGTAATTTCCCTTTTGTGTCATCCGTTCTTCCCGCCAAGTCACTTCTGCTAATTAGCGTGTCCCATTTCATTGGGTGCGTGCGTGTATTTGGATGCAGTATGGGTTGGAGCGCCAGAAAAAATATGATCAACGCATTTCCTTATCCGTTCCCTAAGTCTATTTCCTCGCATAAAACAAACTTTTAAAATGTCAAAAAAATTTACAGCAATTATGTTCTTCTTTAAATTAATTTACTTACCTTTTTTGTTTTTCCTCCTTATTTTTACATTATGACAATTGCTCTAGTATTTAATATCATATTTTGAAGTGCTTTAAGAAAAGAGGATTCCAAATTGACTAGAGGGATTCCCGGCTCTGAAAGGAGAGGGAGAAGAAGGGGCAAAGAGAGTGAAAGGCAAATGGTACAAGTGGAGGTCGACGAAGGACCAGATAGCATTATCGAAGCAGACGAGTGAGAAAGCAAACTGAAGAAAGCGCCCTCCTCTCCCCTTTTATTTCGGCTGGCTACAATATGATTAC
Organism: Digitonthophagus gazella; assembly: GCA_036711955.1. Taxonomy (NCBI): domain Eukaryota; kingdom Metazoa; phylum Arthropoda; class Insecta; order Coleoptera; family Scarabaeidae; genus Digitonthophagus; species Digitonthophagus gazella. The sequence goes on from JASCIT010000157.1 coordinate 22,810, forward strand.
AGTAAGACTACAGTAGCAGCTACTTCCTTTTCGGCATTCTAACAACGCTTATTCGCACAATTGTACGCATACAACGGCTATCATCCTCTTATCTTTTGTTTAGCATTCTCCTCAATTAAAATCGTAAAATCTTGTGTTTACAAAATGATAGCATGTTTCTTAGTAAACCATTCCGGTAAGAAAAATAAGAAATTTCATTTTTTGGTGGATACTAAAACAATCACGAGATTTTTTCGTAAAATAAACTTTTTGGCGCATCAGCTCGGTGCACGAGCATGCCGGAGTGTGTTGGTATTAATCGACTATAGGTTATCTGAAATGTTGGAGTATCTGAATCGATTAATTGCCCTGCAGGTACTATATTCTTGTCCGACCCATTCCTTCGATGAAAGCGACGATTGCGGCGTGCATCGCAGTTTACGTTCCCACCGCTCTCATTTTTGTGAGACTTTTATTTTTCAATGCCTTCATCTTTATGCAAATTAGCTCCTTCTTCTCATATTTGTCCACGTGAAATTTTTGGAATAAGCACGATATAAAAGATAGAATGACGATCCAAGTGTAACCCGCGTATGGTTTGTGCATTACTGTATTTTCGATACTGTAGGTTGGATGGGCAAAGCAAGATCCGCAAGAGGAGACTTCACGCTACTTACTGCTTGCTGCTCACCCTGAATACAGCGCAGCCATTCAAGGCGCCATGATTTACGGTATGTACATACGTATATTTTGTGCACCCACGCGTGCACCTTTTCAGCGTTCAAGTTGCAGTATCATTTCTATTGTGTAGGGAACGCTGCATATTCATCTACGGAGAGAGAGGGGTGAAGCGGTTAGAAACCGCATAGAACGAAGAAAAGAACGGAGGTGTTTGGTTGGCTCGCAAGATAGCGTCATCCTGGGCTGAACATCAAAACAAGCAGTGCTTTTACTCTTGTTGACATATCATTCTATCTTCAAATTATTGTATTTAAATAAGCCAATTTGCCGGCTTTCCCGACATCACGACGCTAGAAGTGGCAGCCGGCATTGCGTGGTCGTGTCTGCCAACCTTTCCCAACTACTGCATCATCATTTTCATGGGCTACAGGTTTGGCCATCCACGACTAATCAATTCCCGATCAAGTAAAATTCGAAATTGAAATGCTCATTCTATGTGATCTACAGTTCCCAGTTTTGTTATTCGGCCAAGCACACTGGGGGAGGCCACCACTTACCTTTAAGTAACAGTTACCCGTTGGTGTATTCTTCTTCATTAATGCCTAAAATTCAGACTCCTTTTCGGTGGAAAAACAAAGTGAAGCGATTTTTCAAAAAGGAGATAGTATTGATAGTGTCAACAGGCCTATTTGGCCAAAAAGCGAGGTTTGGTCAAAAATCGGCAATAATTCGAAGCGTACGCATGCTTGTGGAAAGCAGATGGCTCATTCGAACCATCTTGAAAAAGAAACGAATAGAATGAGCATTTCTAATTGTTCAAATATATTATCTTGTTCAGCCCGATGTGGACAGCTTCATAAGTAAATGTGGTGCGTACTTGCAGAGTGCACAAATTCTTGGAAGCAGCCACACAACACATGAGTGTGTCAACACGTCGCAATCATCGCGAAATAGTCAAGGTGAGCATACTGTAGAGATACTGTACAGATACCATAGAGATGGGGGGGGGGGGAGTGATGGGTGGCCTTGGCTTCGACTCCCCCCGTATTGCTGGCAGCCAAGTGTCCACTTCGACAGGGACTGATGATACAAGCGTGTCTGCCGGGTGTCTACACTGCCGTTGTCTCGGCCTATCTTCTTATGCAATTTGGCATCTACCACAGCAGGACACTCGAGTACGCCATTCATATGGTCGGTCAACATTACGCTTCCTCCCCACCTTTCACCCTCTCTCTCTCTCTCTATGTCTTTTCTGTGTCTCTCTGTCTCTCTCTCTCTCCATTTCTCTGCCTTTTCCGTTTCTCTCACTATCAGTCTCCATCTCTTTGTATCTCCCTATCTTATCACCTGAGCCTACAATTGAATTCCATATCCTTTTTGATTAGATTCACAAGTTGCCATTACTTTGTATATTGTAGCATACCCTTCACAACAGTCCCCTCCCATTTGGATACACTTGGGTACTGTAATTGTGGAGTGTTTCAGTCAGCCGACCTCTGTCCGTCATTCTGTCCACTTCTAACCCTCTATTTCGTTGCTCCATACCGTAAAGCTGTCGTCCAAAAGGCGCGTACACTTCTGTCATATCGAAACCCTCGAGTGAGTATTCAATTCTCTAATTATTCATCCCCTACAATAATGAATACTTCTTCAATTCCTTGCTTCCTCTCACCTTCCAAATGGCATTCGACGCACGACTTTGTGTCGACCACTGCCTGCCAAGCAGGTGACTTCGTTCGGCACGATAACTTCCGTCCAGGAGAGGCCGACCCACCCCAACCTTGCGATGTCGACGGCGTTGAAGATGTCGTCGTAATCGTTGCTGCTCATCAAGAAAGAAGAGACACGAGAGAGAGAGAGAGAGGAAAGAAAGAGAGAGTGGAGAGAGAAAAAGAGAAAAGAAGAAAAGAGCACTGACGCGGAATGCGACGTTAATCATCGCGTCATGCACGAGCACCGCAGTCACCCTCCTATTTTAAGGTTGCCAAAGTAATAATTTCTTTTTCCATTTCGCCATCTTTTGCTGGCGAGTAACGTATGAGATGTGGAAAGATTGCACGCTCTTTTGAGAGAAATTGCGCGCTTTGTTAGCAAACAGATGTTTACGAATGATTTCTCATTCGTTATCTCCCTCTTTCTCTCTTCTTTTTTGACACTTCCGATTGATGTGATCTCACACTTCCGCATCGATAAATACGATTAATGCTAATCTTTCTTTTCGCACAATGAACCTCGCTACAACGCAGAAAATACACACGGCACGTCATGAATGCGTCGATAGACGTGTATACTTTGAAATGAAGTGCACCCTGTGGACTCTTTCATTGCCAGAGTGACGAGTGCATTAAAACAATGCCGAAACCTACGACAAATATTGCTAAACTGTGGCTTTTATTCAACAAATGAAAATGAAATTTTAAAAGAATCAGGGATTACTTTTTTTCTTTTCAGCTGCCTTGCTTTCCTTTTTTTCTCGTCATGCACGCTTAGTTTTGTTTTCTCCTTTTTTCTGGGAGGGGGGGGGGTGAAAGATTGGCAGTGACTACGATATCAGTCGTAGAGACAGATGAGGAGAGCCATGCTCGAAATACTCCTCAACCACTCTCTCAATTAATCTCTCCTTTCGCTCTACAAATCGCGAGATCACATATAATATGTCACACACCCACTCTCTCTCTCCCTCTCTCTCTCTCTCTCTCTCTCTCTCTCTCTCTCTCGTTCTCCTCTCTTTCTTTCTTTCCCTCTCCCTGTATGTAGTAAGACACGTAGTTCTGTGTGCATAGTCTCTCAGTGTGTGTGGGCGGACGAATGGAAGAGAATACTATTAGGAAAAACTAAAATGTTGCATAAAATAACTGGTTTTCCACTGGCGCTTTCCTCTTCGTTTCCTAATGAAGAGGAAATGACTTGTTCCGCCTTCGTCTTAATGGAAGAAGTGTCCCGTTAATTCGGTACGCAGTGGTCCATTCTCCTGAATCCACCATCGAAAAAGACGATGAAAAGGAAGAAGAGAATGTTTGCAACGTCACGACGGCGATACCTTCAACTGCTTCGACTGTTAGTCGTTGTATCGTAACCGGAAATAGGGGTTCGAGAATGAAGACACACTCCGCAGCGTTGACTCCATCAACAGTGCACGCCGATTTCTCACATCATTTTTCTTTCTTTCTATAGGTATCTCTCCCACTCTCTCTCTATCTCTCTCTCTCTCTCTCTCTCTCTCTCTCTCTCTCTCTATTCGAATGGTTACGTAGAATGGACAGTGGCAGCAGAGCATAGAAAAGAGTGCAAGGTGAGAAGAGACACAGAGATGGAGCCGATTACTCACCCGTGTACTCGACGTCGCTCGTTCTATTTTTGTATTGTCACTGAAGAAATGATGCACCGGTGATAGTCTTTTTTCGCAAAGTTTAAATATCGACAACGTTTGAACGGGATGCGAAGCAAGCACTACTCCTCTCCTTTCTCAGCATCACCACCGACGACGACGACGACTATAAGTATAGAGAATGGTGGCCGTCCCTTTTGTATCCATCAACGACGTCCACGTCTTCGACTCCCCTCGACTACGCGATGCATCCAACGACGACAGCGTCATTCCTCCTTTTCCACGCCGTCATGCTGTCGAGTCTGCAGCGTTCGACGGCTCTCTGTTACACGCGTGACTACGTGCGTTCATCCCTCTCTTCTTCCCTCTCTCTCTCTCTACCGTCGTGCCATGCTAACCAAACGCCCTCCAAGAGGAAGCTATCCAATGTATTTTATAATGATTGTCCAGCTTCATTTTATGCACCATAGCGCCATTTTGGACGTGGAGACATGGTGAGAACTGCGCAGTATTCGATTAATGGTGACACACCTGCCAGGACACGACGAATTATTGGGGTGTCGAGGATACGTGTTTCGTCGTCTACAATGGAGACGATATGCTGGCGGGTCACGTCACACCTGGACACGACATCTCGCTCTACGTTCACTGTCTCAACGTCACTGTGCCTTTCTTCTCTTCTTTATTTATGCGCACATTCACAGTGAATATTGGTGTGAAGGTGCTTTTAAAGTGTGGGTAATAATAATAATAAAATAATAATATTAAGATTGCCATCAAGCCCTTTTGACTGCTCTCTCTTAGCGCTTGAGAGATGCCTTTTGCAGCGTAGCATTGATTGAATGAAATGGTTGATATTGACAGAGCGTGGAGCGTCCATTCGGATGCATCTGTCGTGGTACGGTGTGCAATGGCGGCGTCGTCACTCTCGTCAGACGCCATCTCGGTTGGCAATTAAGTAAACCACAAATTCGCAGGGAGAAATGATCGTTGAAAATGATCTCTGATGTCATCCTTTCTATTCCGCAATGTCAAAGGACAGAAGCCGCTATCACAGGGGTGAAGCGAGGCAACTAGTTAACATATAAAACATACAGTAGCCTTCCTTTTATTCTGAAAGGAGCCGTCCACTTTTTTCAAGACGCTTCATATTCGCACAGTATTCTTCACATTAGCAAAATAAATTTCACACATATGATCACGTCAAAATGATTGGCCCGTTAATAGGAAGCATATTATTTCATAAAACAGGTAATCCTTTTGATATCCCACAACATTTCTTACTCGTCAGCACATAATGCATTCTTTGAAATTGTGAGCTGCCTGAAATGAATGATTCCTTATCACCCCCTCTTCCTTTTAGTGCATCTTTGCATTCTTTATAAGCATTACTTATTCATTTTTATAAGTTTAAATCGCCAGATTCATATTCCTCCAAAAAGATCAATGTAGTCGTGCAAATTAGCGAACAATAAAGTGATGCATTTGAAAGAAGACCACCTATCGAGAAAATACGAGCGACCCGTCATTTATACTCTTTTTGTTGAGTACGGCGTGAGGGAATGAAAAAAGCGACTGACGACGCTTAGCAGAACAATGTGCTCCAACCTTAAATTAGCTAACAAAGGGAAGAGATCTCGTACGTTCAACTAACCACAACAAACAAAGCGTGAGAAAAGGTAACTAGAAACAATTGTTTTACGAGTGGAAAACAAAAAAGTGACAATGATTATGGAGAGGCGACGTGGAGAGGATATCATATGAAGGGGGAGGTAGAAATCGATTAGCGTTCTCTCCAAGAGGAACACATTTTTGTCATTGCGCTGCGCGGCGTGACAAAGAAATTGCGCAATATTAAAGAGATGTCGCCTCTCCTTCATCACGTCATCGAGGTCAGAAACGGGCAAGCACCGCATTATGATGCTTCTATTTCAGAATTTACAAAATATACTACTTTTCACTGAATGACGGGATAGTGATCAACGACAGACGTCTACTTCCTTTCCTTTCGAGGAATCGCCTACTCTCACACGCCGAGACCACGCAGTTACTCTCCACAATGAAAAGCCGTATCGACACGTTGTCTTCATTAGTTCGTAAGGTCGAAACAATAGAAATTAGTGAAAAGGGGCCATTCTCTCTCTCGATCAAACAATAGCGAATTGGTTATAAATGAGGTCACGGATGCGATAGTACTCTTCAGACGCACATCCCTCGACATGGAATTTGCCGGCATCGTTGCGTCGTATAGACGCGAGACCGTTGATGTACAACACTCCTATAAGTACGAGCAATGCAAGAACGGTAGACGATAGGGGATGCGGTAAACATCACCGCTTTCTAACATTAACCTTTAAGCAATTTTTTAAATAAAATTAATGCAATGGTGAAAAAGTTTGCCGCCAGCAGGGGTCGAACCTGCGACCTTGGGCTTATTAGACCCACGCTCTAACCGACTGAGCTATGGCGGCTGACAAGGGCGTCTCGACAGCCACTCAAACTAAAAGCAAAAGACAAACCGGCACTGAATTCTGCCTGGAATCCTTCAGCCAGGAGTACTTGCTTGACGTCCGAAAGTTTAGGCTCATTTACAAAGACAGCCTGAAATGAACAGCAAAATATCATTTATCCTATTTATCTCAACCTTTCCCGCATTTCCTTGAATTTGCATAACGACCCTAGAAGTGGCCAAACCTGATGACTGGGCATTTCGCTGGCCGGAATGACATCGAGAACGAAGGAATCAGCCTGTCGCCGCGATCGCATGCGCTTCGCTGGCGGAGCCATGCCATCTTCGTTCTACACACATTTTATTGTTTTGGGATCAATTGTGAATAAGAAATTTGCAAAAAGAATTTAAAAACCGTCAGTAGTGATTTCCGGCAAATAGGACGTAGTAAGGTGGTTTTCACCTCAAGTAACTCTTCCTGCTCGTCTTCCACTTCGTCTTCCTTGTCATCATTTTCTTCACCCAGCTCCCTTCCTACTCGCTTAACTATGCGAGCATCTAGCCATACCAGCTCGGCTTCCTTTACCTACAAGTCTCATTGTTACTTCATCGTTTTTTTCAATAATAAAAATGACATTCGAATAGGCAAATTAATAAAACTGACATTCTGGAACTGCAGCGCTGATAAGAGGATATCGGACATGGCAACTTGGAAGATGTGCGACTCCACGGTGGCATCAACAATTTCACCAAGTTTTGGTGTGAAAATTTTGCCCTGAAAAATACAACTTCCTTTTTTTCCTTTTCCATATTCCATTTCTTTTTCTTAAACATTTTCCAGCACAAAACTTTTGCAACATTGAAAAGGAGCGTTCTGTGAGTCAAATAGACGCCATATGTGGTGGTGTCTCTTAATCTCTCTAAACAATTCTATTCAGCTTCCTCCTTCTCTCTCTGTCATTGCTCACTTGAACAGCTCCACTTTGAACAGCGTACTCGGCGAGGTGGCGCGTCGCCTGTGTCGAACCGTGCACGATTACGAGCTGCTTCGGCCTGTCAAATTGCCCTTCGTCATACAGGCGCACATTTACATGAACATTTTCCTTAATTCCTAACAGCATTGTATGCGCCCATACTGCGCTAAGAATACCAATTCAATTCGTCCAATTATTTCAAATGAAATAAGTTAAAAATCGTATACTTTATTTGCGATAAAATCTTCTTCATAGATTCGCCGTCAGCGCGTCCCTCGAACTCAACAAATTCGACACGGCACAGTACCTAGATGAGGGATTTATGATGAAAGAACAAGCATAAAATATAATTCTCCTGTATGATAAACTACCTACCCATTATTTATCTCTTTTCTCCCTCTCTCTCTCACTTTCTCCTTTAGCACTATCTCACACGTTTCACTTACTTCAAGCTTATTGACATATTTGACACATTTTGTCGGCCACTCTTTTTCTTCGATGAAATTCGTCAAGGATGACACTTGCGCTGATCCGAGAGGTTCGATTTCCGGCTAAAATGTGTTATCTCTCCATATTTCGTACATAAAGGTTATTGATGTGATGACAACTTCCCACCTTGACCATCTTGGCGTCAACCAACTGCGACATTCCTGACTGTTGAGGCACCACTGATTCAATCATGTAATCCGACGGGCGAATAACTTCACCATACTCGTCCCACTGAAAGTTGTACAACGTTAAAGCAATCATTAAAATATAATTTAAATTTTAGAAAATCTTGCCCTTTTCTTTTCTTCCGTGTGCGGGAACATTGGAAAGGCTTTCTTGTGCTGCTTGAAGTACGACGAACGCTGATTGGATTCCCATTTAGCGAGGACATCGTACTTCGACGACGTGTGGTGATGTAATGCCGTCGACCCAACGGACGCCACTCCATCCTGCACAATACAACGACGTCGCTCACCCTTTCCTTTTTCCAATAAATATAAAGGAGCACTCCAAGTGTGATTTTGGATAAGATAAGGAAAAATGGCAGCTCACATTGAAGAGTGACGATTTCTTTTCGATCGCTCCAGGATTCGTCGTAGATGACGATCGTTGCGTCGACGCTGAAAAGCGGTTCATTAGCTAGAATGGCGCCCACATTTTAGCCAAGTCATGGAAAATAGCACAAAAATGATTGTCTATTGGAAGTTTTACTTCTGGACAGTGCTTTTGTATATGACAAATTCCACAAAATAATGAAGTCTTTTCTCATTACCAATAGACGCCGCAGAGATGGCATTCGCCGAAGATTGAGCGCCTGCCGCGTGTGCTTTCGCGGCGACACCCGTCACGGCAGCAATGGCACTCGCTATCGTCTCATCATCGTCGCTGTCATCACTGTCGGAGTCGTCGTCCGGACGCGCGAGTTTCGCAGCACGACGTACAATTTCGGCTCTGTTTGAGAGGGTTGCATCTTTTTAAATTAGCATTAACAACAAAATATCTTGAAAACAAAATATTTTTGTTCACATTTAAAAAGAAGTTAGTAAAAAGAGTTAGTCGTACTTTTTCCTCGCTTCTTCGGCTTCCTCTGCTCGTTTTCTCGCAAAATGAGCTTCGAGTTCGGCATCCTTCAGACGAATGCGCCGTTTAATTTCGAGTGTGAGCGTTCGCGATGATGGGTTCTAAAAAATGCGACTAAATTTTTTAAATAACGTATATTCGAAGGGTAGAAAAGTAAATGTAAATTGTTACCCGGCCTTCCGCCATATGAATGAGCTTGGCTCCCAGTGTTCGTGCCCCAGATCGACCTATTCATAATTATTCAACGTTGTCAATTCGAAGCAATCAAAAATATCACACGAGAAAGTCGGACATACCGGTGATAATAATGGTATTGCGCGTATCGCTGCACCATTCAAGGAAAAGTTCTCGCGAAAAGCCACACTCCATTGAGAGATCAGGACACAGAACCACCTGCATATTCAATCATGGCACCCTCTCCCTCCCTCTCTATCCCCCTTCTGTACGCTGTATATCGCTTCCAACCAACTTCTACTTCTCTCTCCTATTATCTCTTCATTCGCCCCCTCTCACAGTACCTTTGGAGACATAATCCTCGACAACTCCGCATGCGAGTGACACAATTGGACAAAGCGAAATTGGAAGGGATTGAAGCGACCTTGTTCGAACGACCTGAGTCAACGGTTAATATTAATGAAAGACGTGCCATAGTGCTCCAATTACGCACAACGACTTCACATTGAAAGCTGTGAAACATAACATTTAAAAATGTTGATCTCGCCACTTATACGCGAAATGAACGTACTTGAGAATTTTGTCGCTCATCCACTCAACTTGAGACTTAGCAAATTCGACAACGGACGACGCGACGTGCGAGAGCATCACAAGGTTGTAGGATGCTAGGCCAGCTTCTCGGCTACAAAATTCATTAATAGCAAAATTACAGCTTAAAGAAGATTTGATTTAATTATTTCCATTTATAAAAGCGAAAAAAAAACGATCTCACTTGCTCCATAGCTGGTCAAGCAGATGTGCAATTTCGAGAACGCGCCCGGCAGTATCAATGACGACGAGGACGTCACCTCCAGACTGCATTGTGCGCAGCAGACTCGTTACCTAAATTCAATTCGACCAATTAACTTTTCATTTCGAAACTATGGATTGTCGTATTCCTCTCTCTCTCTCTCTCTCTCTCTCTCTCTCTCCCACCGGGGGAGATTTCTTTCTACCACAGGGCAGATAACATGAGCGACGGGGTGGAAGAAGAAGACGAATATACTGACGAGACGTTCGTCGCGTTGTTTTCGACTCGGCTGCTTGTACAGCGCATTGTAGGCGTCCGTGATGAGTAAATGCGGCCGTTGAATTGCTGTGAATGAAATGACCTTTCCACCCTCCTATTTTTAATTCTATTTGCTACTTTCCCAGGTTTTTTAATCTAACCCCATACAAAAAGGGAGACGCTTACCATCGATGTTGCATCCATTCAAGTGACGCTCTTTCTTGTGGTTGTAATCGACGGCGTAAATGATGTCTTCGTCTCCCATCTGGTGTAAGGCGAAAATATTGCTTTGTTAGAGTCATTTTAAAGTTAAATAAAAATAATATTAGGCAAAGGAATACCTTGCTAATTTTCCAAATCGCTCCACCAATCATGTGACCTGCAGGTAGGGGCGTAATTTGCAGTCCAGAGTCGCCTTTCAGGAGAACCTGAAAAGAAACAAATCATTGCCAACGCCGCCACAATCGCCGAAAAATCATCATATGTAATAAGTCTTTTACATTTTGTCCTAAACATATTCAAGAATGCGCCCGAAATTGCATGACTAGCGCAATTTATTATCGATAAAAGAATGCGCAACGTGCCATGACCTTCTCTTGCGCCCCACGTACCGTCTGATTGTACTTCACTTGTTGTACCCTCTCAAATGCCGCGTCAACGTCGTCTAAGGAAAAAAGGGAAAAGTCCTCGACAGCCTCGTGCGAATTCAGCCAGTCGTACATGAACATTTGGCCCATTTTGTACACTGGCACCTGAAATACACTTTACATCTTTAGCCAATTGGAAAACCGTTAT
>JASCIT010000158.1:0-5000 GCA_036711955.1 Digitonthophagus gazella
CGACCGGTTCGACCGACGGTAAAACTAAGGCGCGGGGCCGCGACATAGTTCGCGTCCGGCTCGTCGCAAGCGCGAACGGCAAACGGGGCGTCCGGGCCCAGTACCGGATCCCCGACCGTTCGGCTGTTGGCGGCGCAGTCCTCGGACTGACCTCGTACACGCCAGTCTACGGCGCTATAGCTTTGGGTACTTTCAGGACCCGTCTTGAAACACGGACCAAGGAGTCTAGCATGTGCGCGAGTCATTGGGACATTGATAAACCTAAAGGCGCAATGAAAGTGAAGGTTCGCCTCGCGCGGACCGAGGGAGGATGGGCCCGTCCACGGGCGGGCCCCGCACTCCCGGGGCGTCTCGTTCTCATCGCGAGAAGAGGCGCACCCAGAGCGTACACGCTGGGACCCGAAAGATGGTGAACTATGCCTGGTCAGGACGAAGTCAGGGGAAACCCTGATGGAGGTCCGTAGCGATTCTGACGTGCAAATCGATCGTCGGAACTGGGTATAGGGGCGAAAGACTAATCGAACCTTCTAGTAGCTGGTTCCCTCCGAAGTTTCCCTCAGGATAGCTGGCGCTCGCCTTGCGAGTCTCATTCGGTAAAGCGAATGATTAGAGGCATTGGGGTCGAAACGGCCTCAACCTATTCTCAAACTTTAAATGGGTGAGATCTCCGGCTTGCTTGAACGCTGAAGCCGCGAGATATCGGATCACCGAGTGCCAAGTGGGCCACTTTTGGTAAGCAGAACTGGCGCTGTGGGATGAACCAAACGCCGAGTTAAAGCGCCAAAATCGACGCTTATGGGATACCATGAAAGGCGTTGGTAACTTAAGACAGCAGGACGGTGGCCATGGAAGTCGGAATCCGCTAAGGAGTGTGTAACAACTCACCTGCCGAAGTTACTAGCCCTGAAAATGGATGGCGCTGAAGCGTCGTGCTTATACTCGGCCGTCAGCGGCATGTGAGACGAGCGGTCGGCTTTTCAGCCGGCGGCGTCATGAAGCCCTGACGAGTAGGAGGGTCGCGGCGGTGAGCGCAGAAGGACGGGGCGTGAGCCCGTCTGGAGCCGCCGTCGGTGCAGATCTTGGTGGTAGTAGCAAATACTCCAGCGAGGCCCTGGAGGACTGACGTGGAGAAGGGTTTCGTGTGAACAGCCGTTGCACACGAGTCAGTCGATCCTAAGCCCTAGGCGAAAGCCGATGTCGATGTTGGTGTACCTTTGCGAGATAAGTATGTGCGGCGAGTTATACGTCGTCGTCGTTTACCGGCCGAGGAGAGCGAGCGTGTAATATAGTATATAAAGTAGTCGTGCGGTCGGTCGTCGTCCTCCGAGTCGACGCAGCCGCTTTCCTACTGCTTACTGTGACTACTAACTCCTCTCTCTCTGGTCTGTCGTAAGCGCTTGTACGACGGCGCCGCACTAGAGTTATTAATAAAGAGTATCACACCCGACGGGCGAAAGGGAATCCGGTTCCTATTCCGGAACCCGGCAGCGGAACCGTAATTAAGTCGGGCCCTCGCAAGAGAGTTCGTCGGGGCAACCCAAAAGGACCTGGAGACGCCGTCGGGAGATCCGGGAAGAGTTTTCTTTTCTGCATAAGCGCTCGAGTTCCATGGAATCCTCTAGCAGGGAGATATGGTTTGGAGCGCGAAGAGCACCGCAGTTGCGGCGGTGTCCGGATCTTCCCCTCGGACCTTGAAAATCCAGGAGAGGGCCACGTGGAGGTGTCGCGCCGGTTCGTACCCATATCCGCAGCAGGTCTCCAAGGTGAAGAGCCTCTAGTCGATAGAATAATGTAGGTAAGGGAAGTCGGCAAATTGGATCCGTAACTTCGGGATAAGGATTGGCTCTGAGGATCGGGGCGTGTCGGGCTTGGTCGGGAAGCGGGTCAAGGCTGACGTGCCGGGCCTGGGCGAGGTGATGTGCGTTTCGGCGTTACGGATCCGAGCTCGGTCCCGTGCCTTGGCCTCCTGCGGAACTTCCTTGCTGCGAGGCCCGGTTTGGCGGGTTCGCTCGTCGCCGGTGTCCTCTTCGGCCGCCATTCAACGATCAGCTCAGAACTGGCACGGACTGGGGGAATCCGACTGTCTAATTAAAACAAAGCATTGCGATGGCCCCTGCGGGTGTTGACGCAATGTGATTTCTGCCCAGTGCTCTGAATGTCATAGTGAAGAAATTCAAGCAAGCGCGGGTAAACGGCGGGAGTAACTATGACTCTCTTGGTGCCGTTAGGCGCACTGTACCTAAGTATCCACGTCATCTAGGATACGCAGTGCGCCGGGGGCTCTTTGGAGCCCAAGGTCCGCACGCTACCTCCAAGTGGTGGCACCGGTAACATCGTCCACGATACGACGATGGCAAACAGCGGCGGCCCGACCCGCAGTCTAAGAACTAGTCCAGGCTGCGGGATTCACGACACCCCCGAAGTTAGAAGGGAAGACACCGCGGCGTTTGTCTGCTGTCCACCGCGGCGTATATTTAGGCAGCGGACAGGGACCTCGGGTTACCGGCCCGTTCGTCCTTTAGTCAAAATTGGGATGGAGAAAATAAATAAAGCCTCGGAACGTCGTGGTTCTCGTAGGGTGGGACCCGACCAGATTGACCGAAGCCCTTTACCGTGCGCGTCAACGGATATCGATTCAGGTTCCCGAATTGTTGCCGGGACGCCCAACTCCCCCACAGCGCAGAACACCGGCGCATTGACGGGTGCGATCCCGCGCACCGTACCAGCTAGAGCTGGAACCCACGGCCCTGCCAAATCCAAAGGCAAACACGGTGCTGATGTGCATTCCAGTACCAAGCAGGGCCGAACAACCACGGACACGACCACTTCCCATGTCTGTAGCACCTGCGGCAAGAGCTACCAGCTAAAATCCTCTCTGGCACGCCATGTCAAGGACTGCGGAACGAGGGATAGATCTAAGTGCCTCTATTGTTTTACAACCTTCGATAGCTTCGCAGCTGTTCGTCAGCATGAGAAGCGCGCCCATCCGGTTGAATACCAGAGGGCGCTCGAAGAGAAAGTTGGCGCCCCCGAACCACAACTTATGGAAAAGATCGCTATGATCGAAGCCAAAAGTAAGGGAGGCGTCATTTCCATCAAAGAGGCGAAGGTTGCCACCGGACTGACTGAACACCAGATCCGGCATCGACGAGAAAAACCGGAATACTCCGGTTTTCTTTCGCGCGCGAAGCGGATGGTTAAGGAAATGGCGCTCAAAACCTTTACCAGGAGCGTCAAGCCCCAGCCGTCCACCAGCCGACCGCCCAGACTCTCTATCGGAGCACCTTCAACCAGCTCCGCCCTCGCCGATACTTCTCCAAGTGAGCAACCTCCCCAGCCACCCCCCGTTTCCACGACTTCGTCGGCACCAGGCACAGCCGGCAGCCCGCGACCTAGGGCTCCGCCGGGGAGCGACGAAGCTGAAGCCTTGCCAGGGAAAGGGAAGAAGAGACTTCTCTCCTCCCCGCTCGACCCGCCACCGCCGACAAGATTTAGGAAGGCACCTAGTGCCTCTACCGCAATGCCGCCCAAACCAGCCCGGACCGACGCTCCAGTTCTACAGGTGACGCCGTCCACGCCCTCCGCCACGGAGAAGAGGAAAAGATCGGCGGAGGTTTCACCGACGGACCAGCCCCTCAGCCCTCCAGGACAGCCGCGGAAGCGACATCTATCCGCCAGGAACTCGACCACGTCATCCAGGCCCCTCACGTTAGAGCCGCCAACATCTCAGGCTTCGCAACCCGACCAGCCCACCAGCGCGCCCATCCGACTCGAGGACGAAGTCCACCTCGACTGGCCCCTGGTAACCAGCCACAGTGCAGACCACGACGGCGAGGATCATCACAGCATGCTGCGACACATCCTCAAGTTGCGTTCGTCCGTCGATGACTCCACCAAACACCTTATCGGGGTCTGTCTGTCAGGGACCATTGCGGAGTTTGACTCCACTTTTGGTCCGTGGCTGGAGCGGGCCTTCCCACCATCGAGAGCCCGAAAGCCGCCTTCGGATGGACCACCACGCCAGCCACCACCACCACCAGCCAACGCCACTCAGAGGCGCGCGAGTAACTACAAGAAGGCCCAAGACCTCTATCAGAAAGACCGCGCCGGCCTGGCTGATAAAATCTTGCGAGGAACATCACTCCAGCAACAGGAAGTCTACCCCGCCGTCCACGACGTAGAAGACCTCTACGGTGGCCTTTTCGAGTCACCATCGCCAAGGGATTCCGAGGCGATAAAGGACCCCACCTCATCAGGCAACGTCTACTTCCCGATCGGACGCCAAGAGATCCTCGAGGCAATGAAGAACTGGGGGAACTCCGCCCCCGGACCCGACGGCATCACGGTACCGCAAGTTAAGCGGTGCCCGATCCAGCTCCTGGAAGTCGTCTTCAACCTGGTCCTCTACCGCCGTCACTCTCCGAGTGTTTGGCAAGCCTCGAGGACGATCCTCATCCCCAAGGATGGAGACCGGTCGTCGCCGAGCAACTGGCGCCCGATTACCATCGGATCGGCAGTGCAGCGTCTGCTGCATAGGATCATCGCCAAGCGCCTGGCGGCCGCCCTCCCCCTTAACGAGATGCAGCGCGGTTTTACCAACATCGATGGGACACTTGCCAACATCACCACGCTCGACCACTACATCAAGAGTCGACGCGCGTCCGGCAAATCATATAACGTGATTTCCCTCGACGTGCGGAAGGCATTTGATTCGGTGTCCCACGCCGCCATCGCCAGGGCCCTGAAGCGACTAGGAGTGGCGCCGTTGATGAGGGAGTACATTGCAAGTACTATGCGCAACGCACACACGACGATCAGTGTGGGAAGCTCCAAGACCAGAAGAATCCAATTCCGCCGAGGAGTGAAGCAAGGGGACCCGCTTTCGCCGATCCTCTTCAACGCAGTCCTGGACGAACTTGTGACCGAGCTCAACGGAAACCAACAACACGGCGCATCACTAGCGCCTGGCCTGAAAAAGAGAGCCATCGCCTTTGCTGACG